>APFE030444562.1:53971-106476 GCA_000404065.3 Pinus taeda | reverse complement strand
ATTTAATTAATTAATTAAATAAAAAAGAGCCGACCTATTTTCTTATTTCTTTTGTTTAATAACTTATATATATGCCCTAATTATAGCTCTTGGATACATCATTAAGATCTTAAGAATATCTATTGACGCATCCTCCCCTGATGATGGACTCACTTGGTAGTCCGAAACGTTGGGTTCACAAAACTCTACAACAAGTCATTCCTCCTCTATCTAAAACTGAATGTTGTTATTCAATAAATCGATCTTCTCATGAAATGGAACTACTCAAGTTATTTCTCCAAGCCCCGTCAACTTCTTCTTATAATCCTTTGTTGAGACTTCAACGACTAAGATAGATCTTAATCGATGGCTATGATTAACTTGAAGTCGATCTGTGTGAGTTTCTAGAACATTCACACCTTGACTTAATTAATTCTGATTAATTATTCATATTCCCTTAGTTTAGACTTAGGAAATTTTTGTAGCGGCTATAACCACCCTCCAAAATTTTACCTTAGCTTGTTTTGGAGCCTCCCTACCAACCTTTCACAGCACTTTGCCTTGCTTCATCAAGTACTCAAGCTTCATTGTTTTCCTCGCACAAAGGTAGTCTGTCGATCACAATCGATCCATTCCCCTCACAGGCTGTTCACCCGGAGGACTTGGTCCAGTTGCAGGCTAAGCAGATTCCCCTTGAAAATTGCGCATTTCTAGAGGGCAGTTAGCCTTCCCTCCAGAAATTGCGCAATCCTCTCTGGCAGCTTGCAGGACTCGAGTATTGCGCAATCCTGCTAGCCAACACTCCCAGCAGGATTTGCACAAATTTCCCCAGCAGGGTTGTTCAGCCCAAGGTTTGCGCAAATGTGGGCAGCAGTCAAATGCTCTGCCCAGAAATTGTGCAATCCTCGTGGGCATTCAACCCAACTCCTAGCCAGGAATGCTCATTTTTCCCAAGCAGTTGAGCAATTGCATGCATGAACAATCCGGTTGACTAGTTCCACCCGAGACCAAGGAAACTTGACTTGCATGTATGCATGACTTGCTCTTCCCGGAATAGCAAGAGACAACATGCAAAAGGCATCCCATGATTTAGGGAGCTATTTTTAGCAGCCGGAGGTTACATGCAAAGTTGTTTTAGAAGTTTCCCTCAAAGTGTCGATTTTTCCTAGATTTATGGCATGTGCATCATGAGACCAAACCTATTTATTCGACGCATCAGAGCTCATTCATTCACATCGATCTTGGAGCTCTGACATCCCACAGCACATCCAGGTCTCTTCGACACATCTGGCTCAGCTAGTCACAGGTAAGTGGCCTCAACTTGTCTTTTTCAGCGTTTCTGTTGCTTTTTGTGTATTCGCTTGTGTGAGTGTTGTTTGCTTGATTTCTTTGAACATTTGTTGTCGTTTACATGTATTCTAGCTTGTCCTAACTTTGTTTCAGTTTTCGTTGCTATCTCACTGTTGTCACATGCATGAAACTATTTTGCACGGACGTTCGCCCAACTGGCGAACTGTCTCACCCACATGCATGTTGATCCATTTGTTGAATCTTTCATTCGTGTTTTGCATGCACTATCAATCACTTCTGCTATCACTTAGTGTCGCCATGCATTTACTGTCTTAGTTGCTTTTAGTTGCCCGTGTTGAGTCGAGTCAACCTTGGCCCGGGCTCTGCCTTCACCAAGGCTGCATTGCGCAATCTGAGGAAGGAAGGCTCACCTTCCTACTCAGAAATGCGCATTCTTACCTAGCACTGGCCTCGAAGATTGTTTTGTGCATTTTTGGAGGACAGTGGTTGCTTGGCCCAAGAAACTGCGTAAATTTGTCCCTGGGCCAAGAGTCCTTCCCAGCTGGAATTGCGCATTGTGCAATCCCAGCACCAGCTGCCTAACTGGATTGCGCATTTCACAAATCTAGCAGTCAATCCTGCCTCTTAGACAGCCCAGATTGCCTTTTGCGCAGTTTTGGCAGCCAATCACCCGGCCTCCCAGTAAACTTTGCACAATCTTGCTCAGCAGTTTCCCAGGTATGTGTTGTGTCCTTCCCCAGATTTGCTTTGTTTCCACTGACATATTTCTTGCCATGCATGCTGCTTGTTTCCAAATCTTTTAGGTGTTCATCTGTCTCAATGGCTTCCAAGAGAACAAGATCACAAGACACTGATGGAGTTGCAGCTGGAGCAGCAGTTGAGCAGGGGTCCTATAGTCTGTCAATCTATGAAGATACGAAGTTGTATCTAGACAAGGACATCAAACTGAAGTGGCAAGAGGTTAATGAAGCATTCGTAGGCACTTTTGGGGAGACCCTGAAGACCGTCAGTTTAGACAAGGACATCAAATTGAAGTGGCAAGAGGTTAATGAAGTATTCGCAGGCACTTTCGGGGAAGACCTCAAAGATCATCAGGTGTACGTGAACATTAACAAGTCCGCTTATACCGGATTGCATGCAGATACCCCGCATTTCCATGCGCGGACATGATTCACTGGATCGTCTCTCACACTAACCCCGAGAGGTTGACCTTGAGAAGTCTCAGTGGGACGAAGCTTGCAACCTTCTGGCATGAGATTATGATGAGATGTATCAGATGTCAGAGCCCGTGATTGTCATGAGTCCCCCATTCAGCTTGCCCAGCAGTAGAGGTAATTCCAAAGACATTCTAAAGGATTGGGTAAAGGAGCCAACTTGTTTCAGGATGACACCCAACTAGATCTACAATACAAAGATGTTGACGAAGGTGTACCAATACTTGGTCATATTC
The DNA here is from genome assembly GCA_000404065.3 of Pinus taeda. Lineage (NCBI taxonomy): Eukaryota > Viridiplantae > Streptophyta > Pinopsida > Pinales > Pinaceae > Pinus > Pinus taeda. Next base: position 103,736 of record APFE030444562.1, on the reverse strand, counting down.
GTATGTCGATTAAGTGGCCAAGGGAGCACTTAAACCTTTCCTTAGAGTTGGGTGATAGCATTGGACCAACTGGCTAGAGGAAGACCATTCAACTGGTCCAGCATACTGGCTCATCAGCTGAAGGAACAAGTCATGAAAGCTCGACAGTCACCCGAGGGTATGCATGCAGAGATTTACCTGTCCGCCTACATCCTAGATGCAGTTTGTGCCCGACATGAGTTCCCAGGCTTGGAGTGGGCATGGTCACTGGCAGAGACTGTTGTGAATACATATTTCAAGTTGTTGTCCGAATGCAGCTTCAGGGGAGTAATCATACGGTCGTCCGAGCATTTTGTCACCCCAATGCACAGGTTGATATTTGAATAGGATCCACCTTGCATGTCAAAGGAAGCAATGGAGGCGTTGTTAGGCATTGCAGATTGGTATGCCTCACAGTACAGCACTTTCATCCGAATGTTTAGAGCGGAGAAGCCTTTGCATGTTGTGCCAAAGTTTGCCTTGGACGTACTTGTCATGCAGGAAGTAGCATATCACATCTTAGCAGGATTGACAGCTAGACTGTAGCGGAAGAAGAAGGCACCTTGGCCCACTGTTCCGTTGCGGATTGGGTTATTTGGGATCCGGAGTATCAAGCAAGCGGATGTCGAAGCAGAACAGATGAAGAAGTACCCGTTCGACCTCCAAAGCTTCAACCCGTATGACCTACATTGCATTGTGAAGGATCACTGCATGAGAGTTCAGTTCAACTGGATCCATGGGGCATTTCATTGGGTCAAGGAAGACTCATGGAGGTATTGCTACAATTCTTCCGGACCTAATGAACTCGTCGGCTTCGCCGTAGAGTGGTTAACAAAGAAGCATCATGGACAGCACCAGTAGTATCAGTAATAGAGGCAGCAGAACCAAGCATACTTGTGCGCGACAAAGGGAAGAGGAAGATTGTCGACCAAATGGAGAAGCAAAGTTGCAAGTTTCGAGCAGATCCACTTGTAGAACAAGCAGTTATGGCTATTCAAGCAAAGAGGCAACAGCGCGACAAGCGAATCGCGCGAAGGCAGAGGGATAAGAAGAGAATGGAAGAAGCAGAGAAGGAGTTGCATGAGCTGAGGGAGCAACTCCAAAGAGAACAAGAGCTGCGCCAACAGGAGAAGGAAGCGCAACAGCAACAGATATAGCAGGGGGCGCATCACGTACAGACAGACAAAGCAGCGCCCATACGAGTAGTTCATTCATCTGAACAACTAGCATTAAGCGAACAAGGTGAACCATCACAAGGGCAAGACTTTGCTCATGAGATAGAACAAGCGCTTGAACAGTTGGATGCAGACATGGAGCAACAGGAGTTGGAACAAGACACCGACCTCATGCCTCACCACAAAGAGGTCAACTCACCCACTTCATTGCATCCTGATGATGAGCAAGTCTCAAATGACCAAGGAGGCACTAAGATCCTTGGTGTTCAACTGGAAGTAGAGATGCACAACATCTCCTTTGACGAATCTCATCACAGAGTTGTGCAATCTCAGAGAGTACCGACTCTAGAGGACCAAACATCCCCTGCGCAAGTTGAAGAAAAGGTGATCGTGACTGATGTGCACAAGCATCCAGCCACTTTGGCCAATGCAACCAGAGTATACGCCGAAGCCACTAGATCAAGTGTTCATTTCCTCATAGCTAAGAATGAGCGAATGGCGAAGGAACTACAGGTGGCCAAGCAAGGAGGAGACTTGGTGACAATGACTGCCCAAGTTGAACTGAAGAAGGCAATACTAGATGAAGTATTGTCCCTTGATACAGTTATGTGAGCATTATACTCCAAGTTTGGTACGGTGCACCAAGTAGTCGTCCATCTCCACGGATGGAAGCAACGATGTGCGAGAAGAGCACGCATCTTGAAGAACATACATGTTGTTGTTGACAACATTCAAGCATGGACGATGAAGTACAAGGGAGCCCCGCTTCACTTGCCAAAGATGATGAGGGCCAATGCGGTCGAGCTGCAAGCACATATCCGGAGTCAGATCCGGAACTATGAAGACCTACCGTAACTTATCACTAGCATACAGGCTTCCCATACATGAGTATTCAAAAGCATGGACGTTATAGTGCACACTCATGTGATCCCATCACTTGGGACTCTCACCCAGGCAAAGACAAAGAAGCAGGGCCGACAGGAGCTTGACTCGTACTTCAACGAGTTGATGCGCACCGCCACCAGCCCAAACTTGCCTGTCAGTGCAAACATCATGTGCAAGTATGTTGTTGGTCTGACCACATTGAAGACAATGATGCGCATGCTCTCAGATGAGTTGGACAGAGGAGCCCGAGCAGTGTACCCAGATGCTATGGAGGCAAGGTTCAGGTTTTAGACAGATGTCACGGCGGAACACACGAACACCATCAAGGACTACCAATATTGTCATCAATATGTTATTGTTGATCAACATGAGGATGTTGAGCAGTTGGACTTCTATGGTTGTCTAAGTTAGAATGATGTCTAGTTTGGCTTGTTCAAGCCATTGTTCACATGGGTACATGTGCATTGTAATTTTGAGTCATGTCAAGTGTAAGTCAAGTCTCAATAGTGGATGTAACAGACATAGAGTAGGTGAAGAGTCATGAGGGTAGTTGAATGGTCACAAAGAGGAATGTCAAGGGTCACCCCACCCTTTGCTATAAATAGTCCCTCATAACTCATTGTATAGGCTTTTGGTCAGCCAAGCTTCTACTAAGACTAACTTGAAGAAAGCTTGGACAGTATTGTAACGCGCCTTGGCTTCTCCACTGCACGGAGCTAGTACATCTCTTTGGAGGAGCAAGCGGATGGGGCTGTAATGTTTCACTGATGGGGCTAGCAGGTTTACATGGATGTATTGTATGATTGGAACTTACAATTTATATAATAAGAGCCAGCACATTTTCATGCATATGTTGTTATTGTAGTTGGACTGCTTGGGTTGCCTTAATAATATATGTTGTTTAACTTACGTATTTGTGTATGAACTGATTCATATGCAATTATATGAATCTTGTTGCAAATGTGTTGTATATGTTGTTAATGTTGTCACCGTCCGTGTCGACTGCTCTATTGGACACCAGAAAGACCTTTCACATGAACCTTGTTGTAACAACCGTTACGCTCATTCGGACCGATCCGTGAGTGTTGTATGTGTTATCTTACCTTGTACGTTGTGACTACCGTATCCAAGTGCACTGCTCCGTTGAAAGTTGTGTATGTCCTTTTGTGTTGTGTGTTCCTAGCTGAGTTGGACTGATCCCTTTCAACCTAGAACTCACCTTCACCCTTATCTTCCCCTTTTCAGTGTTAGAACCTCTCATACACCTTCCTTGACTCACTGCAGTAGTCACACCCTTGCTACTGACAGAGTTATCTTACTTGTCTTTGTGTGACATCGTGGTCAAGGCATTACCTTACGACCCACCACTGGGACTCCTACACCAAACGGTCTAAGGTTTAATTGGGACTTCTTACTAGGGAGATCCCCCTTGACATGTTGGCGGGTCCAACACCGTCAACATTTTTGTGCTAGAAGGAGGGCTTGATGACAAGCTGTGTCCACTCATCCAGTTTTGAACCTTTGCACATCTTTCATAAAGTCTTGCACTCTTCTTCCCCCGCGGTGTTTTTCGAATCGTGAAGATGTCTCCATCATGGGGAAGCTTTTCAATCTCTTGTCCACTCACACATATGATGGTGAAGGCGAAGTGGCCTGGCATGAGCACTTACATAACTTTCTTTCCATGATTCATGAGGAAGATGAGCTTTCTAACGAACATGCCGGTTTGTTGCTTGCATACACACTTTGTGAATCTCCATTTCGTTGGGTGCTCAACCTATCGGCTGACACGGTGCATTCATTTGAGTACTTATGTGATCTCATTGAAGACACGTTCTATCATTTTGATCCAAACCATCTTGACTGGAATTTGTTACAGCAACGGAAGGCTCCGCATGAATCGGTTATTGATTTTTGGCAGTGCTTCCGTGACTTTTAAGCTCCGAGGAGCCAGATGAAATTTGCTTATCTCTAGGACTGGTTCGAGTACTGCCTTAAGAAATTTGCCCGTCCCAAGAGAATGTTTGAGATCAAGCCTCACTCAACATTTTTCATTGATGGAGCTGCGCAAGCTCATGTGGATGCGGACACCATCTCAACTGACTGTCCACCTTCCTCTCATTCAACAGCTCCACCATTTCCATGTGATGCTGAAGAGCATACTCACACACCTATTCATCCTTCACACTCCCAATATCACTTCACTCAATTTTCGCGCAGATTTGGTTGTGAGTCTTTTGAGTTCTCATATGCATGCTTGTCTACGACCTCCGTCTTCGCACTTGGGTGTTCCTCCGAATGATGTTGTCTTGTGTTCGTCCATTCCAGACTCTTCACTTGTTATGAACGAGGAACAACCCATTGACGGAGTTGGTGTTGCAAAACCAACATGTGTTGTCATTCATGAAGAGTACGAGTCGGAGCTTGAGCATCAACACTCAGCGAAGGATGACTCCCTTATGTCCGAGCCCCCTCTGTTCTTTCCTAACCTTTTTGGTGAACCTGCCATCCATGATTTTGCATGTGTGTCTTCATCCACAGATGCACCCATTGTTGATCACTTGCAGGACCCATCGGATGTTAGTCCATCATTCGACAACAGAGAGGGTACGTTACTCGTTGAAGATCCACTTGATCCTTCATCTATCCTATCCGAAGACACAGAGGATGAGTTTGTTCGCTTTTCGTCTACCCCTCTGTTTGATTCATCTGATCATGAGGATGCCGAAGAATTCATTGATTTTTCTGATCATGGCGGTCATGATCCATTTGCTTTCATTTTTTATCATGATCATGAATCTATCGCAATTGATCTTTCAAAGCCATCCATTTATGATGATCTAGCTGATGATGAAGTTGAGACACACAAGACTGTCGAGGCACTTCAGCCCAAGTTGATGGTTATGTCAGGCCCTCGCTCTCTTGGGTTTAGTCTCACTTCCGATCATGAAATTGTTCAATCACCCAAAGCTCCTCATCACTCATCTGTAGGCATTGAAGATCCATCCCACACATAGATCACACTTCCTCCACTCAAACTGCACGATCCCATTGCTCATGCATTGGAGGAGTCTTACATTGCAAGCACTCGTGCGCAACACAAGTTATCTTTGTTTCTTTCGTTTACTTGCATGTCACAGTCAAGAGTGTGCTTATGCTTCAAAGTCGTACGTAATGTCACACAGCACCATGATAAGTCCACGCACTGCCCGTCATGCACATGCACTCACTTATGTCCCGTTGGCACTTTGAAACACGAAGTGTGGTTGTCTACATTGTTATATCTTTCTTGCTTGTTGGTTCGCACAACTAGGTTGCTCGCGGACCAAGCCTTCACCAACATGGGTCTATCAATTCATCGGTGGCTACATTGGAAGTATCACTTCACGTGATCAGGCCTGTTGTCGCACAGATTGTCCAGGCAGCGCGACAACGCTCAAACCGGGGGATGTCACCCTGATACCCGATCCCTTCGTTTAAGCCGTCTCCCTGAAACAGGCTAAGGGGAGTAGACCCTATGGGAAAAAGGTGGACCAACTGGGAACCAGCTGGCTTGGGAGACACAGCAAGGGGAAACAAGCACTTGATCGATTTTAGAATTTGATTAGATCTTTAAATCCTTAAGATCAGTGCCTTATGGAGTTAATGAAAACCAAGTAATTAATTAGCTGCTGCTACTTATGAAGTAATTTAACAATTGCTTGAAAATATTTACAAAATATCAAACATGTAATGAGCATTATATAATCCAAGCAATGATTAATTTTACCAAATGCGAAATATTCAAAAGATGCGCAATGTTCTAGCAAATAAATTTCAAAAGATCAAATATTTCAAGAAACCAAGAAATTTTAAATGCTAACTAGCTCACAAAATGATTCACCACTTTTCAATAGCTAATCTTTAAATAAACGTTTAAGCGTATTTAACTATAAAGAAGTGGAACATAGATACCACAAAAGACACCAAAATGAATTTTCAATTTTTAGTTAATCTTTTCAAAAAAAATTAATTTTTATATATTTTTATATTTTTATAAAATTATAAGCTTAAAAATAAAACAAACTAAAATCCTAATAAAATTAAAATCTAATCTAAACTTAAATCTAAATTAAATATAACCTAAAGGCTAACCCTTTTTTACTCCTTTTTTTTTCTTTTTTTTTATTTGAAAAGTTAAAATTAAGCTAAACCAAGATCAAACCAAAAAACTAAAATCTTTTTTATGATTTTTTATTTTTATTTTTTATTTATAAAAACAAAAGAAAGAAACTTAAATCTATTTCTAGAACTAAAGCCTAAGAAAATATAAAAAGGAACCCTTTTTTTTTTAAAACCTTTTATGATTTTTTTTAAATTTTTTTTTTATTTTTTAACATAAAATTGAATCATAAATTAAATAAAATGAAATTTATTATTTTTTTTATGAAACCTAACCTAGGCTTTAAAGAAATCAAAAATATATACACCCTTAACTATATACAAACTTAAAGGTAAATAAATAAATAATTAATAAAAACTAAATGCATACATAGAAAAGAAAATCGAATTTTTGTTTTGTTTTGGCAGCTGCAAGTTAATACCCAGAGAGCGTAGGAGAAAAAAAACGCAGGTCTGGTGGCTGAGCAAACTAGACAGTGGAGAGAAGGGTCTCATGCAGATTGTAAATGGTGAATCGAACTGGTGAGGGAGCCACGGAAGAGCAGACAGAGGAGGGCACGCTTTCTTGCAGGTTGGAAGGATGTACGGCAGAATGGCACCAACAGATCAGCATGAGGAGCTCGTATGGTAGAGTGCATGCAGGTACACCGAAAGGGAAGAAAATACGCAGGAATTCACAAGTTGATAAGGAGCAGCAATGACTGCGTGGAGCCAGAGGGGAGCAGATGATGGCTGAGGGATATGCGTGCAAATCTGGAGATGGTTTGATGAGAGGGCAGCAAGCAGAGAACGAAGGACTGCAGATTTATGAAAAGGAGACAATGAAAAGGTGAAATGGGGTTGCAGCATGTTGGTGAAGCAACGTAAGATGGCAGCGTGAATGAGGAAAATCGCGGATTTCTGGCAGTGTGAATACACGCAGATGGCTGCAGGGATAGCAAAGAAAGAAGAGGTAGGAACTTGTTGCATGAGGCAGAGAGTTTGATGGGAGAGCTGAAAGAAACAGGAAACGCAGAGAAAGAACTCACGTGAACAGACAGGCAGATGTATGGCAACAACGAAAAGCTGCAGGCCCTAAAAAAAAAATCGAAATTTCTCTGCAACCAAAATGAAAATGAAACCCCAGGCAGCAGCAAACAGATGACAAAATTCTCCAAAAAAACTGTTAAAAAAAAATTAGGATCCTTTTGCTTTAGATCTGCTGGATGAAAACCCCACAAAAATTTGTCCAGGCCTAAAATAAATACTACTGCGATAGTTGATCCTGAGGCCAGATCTTACACTCCAGGGCCTGGATCTGGCTTCGGACAAAATGTTTTCTTTTGACCTGCAACATACAATAACAAAAACCTAACACCCAGAAATAAAATGTGCAAGAAAAAAAACTAAAAAAAAAAAGCCTAAAAGCAGCTAAATAATTACAATACCCACAGTTTAAAAACTCTAAATAGCCAGATTTGTCAGTATGCCACAGATATATTTTTTAAAATTTTAAAATTAAGATAAGGTGCTTCAGAAAACCCTTCATGCATCCACAACAGAAATTCTAATGATAAGCATGGGATCAAAACTAGCTGGGCTTTTCAGAAAATGCTTTCTCGGGAGTGGGCTGGTTCAGCCGAGAACTTCCCCGAACGCCCAGTTATCTAAAAAAAAAGGATTTCCTGCACAGCTTAAATCAACCATTAACGAAGAAGGAGAAAACAATACTAAAATCCAAATGTAATGGAGATACGTGCCATCATATTCAGAAATTTAACTACCATTCAAACCCTAGCAACTAAACAAGATACCTGTGTTTAAAATCACTCTTCATCAAGCTATCATCAATGGCTGAAAATAAATTTATGCAGAAAAATAAAACATCTTATAGCATTTCCAGAAGAGTAACACTAGCAAGATTTCAACCCCAAAGTCTTTCTTTATTGCACATAAAAAAATGACTACAAGAGAGCTTTCTTTAGCACACGACTCTAAGATCAAATTATCTCAAATGACCCTTGACACCCTATTTAAAGGAAAACTTCCCAACAGCTAGTTCGAGTGATCCATGTCAAAGTGATCTCAACCGTCAATGAGGATCAAAATCTCTTTTAATTTCATCCGTCGAAATTTTAAATGCATTTTAATATATTAAAAAATTAAATCTTGCATTTATTTCCTCAAAACTTTGACTTATTATTATTTTATTATTTTATTTTATTTTTTCAATTTTTATTTATTTTTAAATTTCTAATTTTTTTTTATTTTTTATTTTTTAGTTAATTTTTTTAATTTTTTAAATTTTATATTTTTTATTATTTTTACTAGACCCTCGAACTTAGCCTTTGGAAAAAAACACCTAGGACCTAGGACTTATGAAGGGATAAAACATTTTCTAACCCTCAAGACACTTTACATCATGACTTGTACAATTTTACATTTCAAGGGGGAAAACCCATTTGACAATAGACCCTCATAGACTACTCAGTTTTGCAACACAAACATAATCTAGCAGATCAAGCAATTCGTAATAACCTAACCAAATAGTTAGAATTATCTACAATTTACTTATACATAAACTCGACCTAGCACATTAGGATTCCCCTAAGATTCTAATGTCGAAATCCATTCCGGCTTTGGGGTTAGGCTGAAGGAAAACTCTGTCGATCATGGATCGGTGAGACAAAAAACCTTTCGGAACATAGATTATCCTTAGGTTTGCCTAGGAAATTTTCATACATGACTCGGATCTGCTAAGATTATTTGCAATTTACACATGCAGACTGGATTTACAATTTAACATGATCTAGCTGATGATGACAGTCCAATGGCACGGACATATTGATCAAGCGCTATCCCTTTTGCGAAAGAGGGGGTATACTGCTATGGGTAGTTGACACGCAGTGGTCAACAAGGCCCATGCACCGTTAAGGTAGGAGTAGGTGTAGTGTTTGCTTTCAGTTGTTTGCTTGCATGCTTGTTTGCTTATATGCTTTGTTTGCTTGTTTGTTTGCTTGCTAGTTTTCTTGCTTTGCTTTCACTTTTGCTTTTGCTCCTGCTTTGCTTTGATGTTTGTAAGCTCATTTGTTTCGTTTGTAGGGTAGTCTTGCATGAAACCATGTATGACTCTTGAAGCGAGCTGGGTAAAGTACAAGAGGGCTTGTATAGCTACCACTACTTGGTTATCTGTCATATTTCCTCTATATGATGAACTTGTTACTCTTAGTCCATGATAAGTCAAAGGAAAATACGTACTGTTCAAAGTGAACCTTGGTGATAACACGACATTTGCGCACTAACTAGTGTCACCTTCTCTAGTCGGTTGTTTTTGGGTTAACCCTTGTCAACTCAGTCAAGTAGAGTAAGGTGAGGGGAAAACCTTAACAGGCACGTCAGAGATACAATATACTACTTCTCTGTTGGAACAACCTCTTCTGCTCTCCATAAGTCGGGATCCCTCTTCCGCCTCTAAAATGAATAAGTGCTATGCATAGTGAAAATGAAAATGAAAAAATGAAAAGTCAAAAAATTCAAAATGAAAAATGAATAAGGCAAAAGAAGAGAAAGGCTTCCTGCGCAGGGAGGTGATGCAAGTAACTCCGTTGGGGTACTGACCAGGCTCATTGGCAGCGGAGCCATGCTTGTGTTCCTATGTGACTCCACCGAGGTACTGTCCAAGCCTGCTGGTAGTGGAGCAACACTAGAGATGAAACTAAAACTCTGACGACTATACTACTTGTGCACCTATATACCCCTCAACCCCAATCGAAACAACTGTGTTGCCTTGGCTTGGAATGTGTGTCAATCAACCAAGGGCTTGACAAATGCTACATCTTACAATCAAGTTAGTGTGAAACCAAGATGAGCTGAGAACTGAACAATACTTCCAGAGGTGTTAGACTTGCTTTTCACGAACAAATCTATGCAAAGAGTTGGAGTTCTACCAGTGTGTCGCCAAGTGTTGTAGCAGCTACAACCACCCTCCAAAATTTTGCCTTAGCCTGTTTTGGAGCCTCCCTACCAACCTTTCAAAACACTTTGTCTTGCTTCGTCAAGTACTCAAGTTTCAGTATTTTCCTCGCACAAAGGCAGCTTGTTGATCACAGTCAATCCATTCCCCTCACAAGTTGTTCACCTAGACTTGGTCCAGCTGCAGGCTGAGCAGCTTCCCCTGGAAAATTGCACATTTCTAGAGGGCAGTCAGCCTTCCCTCCAGAAATTGCGCAATCCTCTCTGGCAGCCTGTCAGGCTCGAAGATTGTGCAATCTTGCTAGCCAACACTCCCAACAGGATTTACACAAATTTCCCCAGCAGGGTTGTTTAGCCCAGGATTTGCACAAATATGGGCAGTAGTCTGCTGCTCTACCCAGAAATTGCACAATCCTCCTGGGCAGTCAGCCTAGCTCCCTGCCAGGAATGAACTTTTTTCCCAAGCAGTTGAGCAACTGCATGCATGAACAGTCTGGTTGACCAGTTCCACCTAGGACCAAGGAAACTTGACTTGTTCTTCCTGGAATAGCAAGAGACAACATGCAAAAGGCATCCCATGATTTAGGGAGCTATTTTTAGCAATCGGGGGTTACATGCAAATTTGTTTTAAAAGTTTCCCTCCAAGCGTTGTTTTTTCCTAGATTTGTGGCATGCGCGGCATGAGACCAAACTTATTTATTTGACGCATCAAAGCTCAGTCATTCACATCGATCTTGGAGCTCTAACATCCCACAACACATCTAGGACTCTTCGACACATCTGGCTCAGCTATTCACGGGTAAGTGGCCCCAACTTGTCTTTTTCAGCATTTCTGTCACTTTTTGTGTGTGAGTGTTGTTTGCTTGATTTCTTTGAATGCTTGTTGTCGTTTACATGTATTCTGCTTGTCCAAGCTCTGTTTCAGTTTTCGTTGCTATCTCACTGTTGTCGCATGCATGAAACTGTTTTGCACGGACGTTCGCCCAACCAGCGAACTGTCTTAGCCACATGCATGTTGATCTGTTTGTTGAATCTTTCATTCATGTTTTGCATGCACTGTCAATCACTTCTGCTATCACTTAGTGTCGCCATGCATTTACTGTCTTAGTTGCTTTCAGTTCCCGTGTTGAGTAGGGTCAACATTGGCCCGGGCTCTGCCTTCACCAAGGCTGCATTGCGCAATTTGGGGAACGAAGGTTCACCTTCCTCCCTAGAAATGTACATTCTTGCCCAGCACTGGCCTCCAGGACTGTTTTGCACATTTCTGGAGGACAGTGGCTGCATGGCCCAAGAAATTACACAAATCTGTCCCAGGGCCAGCGATCCTTCCCAGTTGGAATTGCGCATTATGCAATCCCAGTAGCAAGTTGCCTGATTGGATTGCGCATTTCGCAGATCCAGCAGCCAGTCCTGCCTCCAAGACAGCCCAGATTGCCTTTTGCACAGTTTGGGTAGCCAGTCACCCGGCCTCCTAGTAAAATTTGTGCAATCTTGCTCATCAGTTTTCCAGGTATGTGCTATGTCCTTCCCCGGATTTGCTTTGTTTCCACTGACATATTTCTTGCCATGCATGCTGCTTGTTTCCAGATCTTTCAAGTGTTCATCTGTCGCAATGGCTTCCAAGAGAACAGGATCACGGACACTGATGGAGTTGCAGCTGGAGCAGCAGTTGAGCAGGTCCTCTAGTCTGCCAATCTATGAAAATACGAAGTTGTTTTTAGACAAGGACATCAAACTGAAGTGGCAAGAGGTTAATGAAGCATTTGCAGGCACTTTTGGGGAAGACCTCGAAGACCGTCAGTTGTACGTGAACATTCACAAGTCCGACTTGTACGAGATTGCATGGAGATACCCCGCGTTTCCATGCGCGGACATGATACAATGGATCATCTCTCACACTGATCCCGAGACGATGACCTTGAGCAGTGTCAGTGGGATGAAGCTTGCAACCTTCTAGGCACGAGATTATGATGAGATGTATCAGATGTCAAAGCCCGCAACTGTCATGAGTCCTCCATTTAGCTTGCCCAGCAACAAAGGTAATTCAAGAGACATTCTGAAGGATTGGGTAAAGGAGCCAGCTCGTTTCAGGATGACACCCAACTAGGTCTACAAGACAAAGATATTGAAGAAGGCGTACCAATACTTGGTCATATTCGCATGTCGACTAAGTGGCCAAGCGAGCACTGAAACCTTTCCTCAGAGTTGGGTGATCGCATTGGACCAACTGGCTAGAGAAGGAAGACCATAAAACTAGTCGGGCATACTAGCTCATCAGCTAAAGGAACAAGTCACGAAGGCTCGACAATCACCGAGGGTATGCATGCAAAGATTTACATGTCCACCTACATCCTAGATGTAGTTTGTGCGCGACATGAGTTCGTGGGCTTGGAGTGGGCATGGTCACTGGCAGAGACTGTTGTGAATACACATTTCAATTTGTTGTCTGAATACAACTTCAGGGGAGTAATCATACAGCTATCCGACCATTTTGTCACCCCAGTGTACAGGTTGATATTCGAACAGGATCCACCCTGCATGTCAAAGGAAGAAATGCAAGCGTTGCTAGGCATTGCAAATTGGTATGCCTCACAGTACGACACTTTCATCCAAATGTTTAGTGCAAATTAGCCTCTGCATGTTCTGCCAAAGTTTGCCTTGGACATACTTGTCATGTAGGAAGTAGCATATCACATCTTAGTAGGATTGACAACTAGACTGCAGCGGAAGAAGAAGGCACCTTGGCCCACTCTTTCGCTGCAGATTGGGTTATATGAGATCCGGAGTATCAAGCAAGCGGATGTCAAAGCAAAACAGATGAAGAAGTATCCGTTCGACCTCCGAAGCTTCAACCCGTATGACCCACATTGCATTATGAAGGATCACTGCATGAGAATTCAATTCAACTGGATCCATGGGGCATTTCCTTGGGCCGAGGAAGACTCATGGAGGTATTGCTACAATTCTTCCGAACCCAATGAACAGGTTGGCTTCACCGTAGAGTGGTTAGCAAAGCAGCATCACAGAGAGCACCAACGGTAGTAGCAGTAGAGGTAGCAGAGCCAAGCATACCTGTGTGCAACAAAGGGAAGAGGAAGATTGTCAATTGCATGGAATAGGAGCAAAGATGCAAGTTTCGAGCAAATCCACTTGTAGAACAAGCAGCTATGGCTATTCAGGCAAAGAGGCAGCAACGCGACAAGCGTATTGGGCAAAGGCAGAGGGATAAGAAGAGAATGGGAAGTAGAGAAGGAGTTGCATGAATTGAGGGAGCAACTCTAGAAAGAACAAAAGCTGCGCCAACAGGAGAAGGAAGCGCAGCAGCAACAGGTACAGCAGGGGGTGCATCACGTGTAGACAGACGAAGTAGCACCCATACAAGTAGTTGATTCATCTGAACAATTAGCATCAGGCGAATAGGGTGAACCCAGTGTTTTAAAAACCGGCTAGTCTGAACTGGTAACTGGTCAAACCGGTCGGTTAGCAAGCCCACCGGGTCAAACCGGCTTAAAAACTCGGTTTACCTCCTCATTTCACTTTTGTTTTGCCCTAATCGGTCGTATCCGACCGGTTTAGGATGGAATCGGCCGATTTGTGTTCAAACCGGTCGGTTTTGTCCTAAACCGGCCGGTTTATTGCCAGGGAAACTATAACCCCCACAAAATGCATTTTTGTGAGTTTTGAAGCTAGTTTGAGCAAATTTGGGGTTGTTTTCCTCCAAAAATAGTCCCTCCAAGAAAAAAATGCCTACCCTCTCAGTGTCCTAACATATCTCAACCCTAACAATGCTGGCAATTAATGGTAATGTTAAATTCTTAAAGTAAAAGTGACATTTCCTTTAATTTTCATTTTCATCCTTTTACTTAAATTTTTAACATTACCATGAAATGGCTCAGGATGTTTGAGAGTGGTTTCGACCTCATTGGATTTCATATGGAGAAACTAGAATTTTAGATTTCACTCAAAATTCAGCAGACTTGATGGTTTTTAGGATTTCATGGTTTGTTGGGCGTTTGCAATGTTTCCATTTGATTCTATCATGCGTGATGGTATGAGATTGGAATTTGATCAAGAGCATGAAGCCCTTTAAGAACCTTGATTGTGGTGGCATTGATTGTTGAACTTTGTTGATGTTGGTGGTACTAATTATTGAACTCCTCTACCATGGCCTTAACAAGAATGCAACCTTCACTCAAAGGAAAACAACTGATTAGGCATGCTAATCTTTTTCTACAACATTATAAGGTTGAGGAGATGAACCCTTCACTCAAACCAAAATCATTGGTTAGGCATGTTAAACCTTTTCAATTTCTATCATGTTATAAGGTTGAGCAATCCAAGTTTGAAGACTTTGAGCTAGATGATGTTCATGTATCTCTTGTTGATGATGTTTATGTATTTCTAGTAGCGTTGAATCAATGATGAGTTTCATGAGTGACCACGTTTATCAATGATTTGTAGTTTTGATGTCTATTTTTGCTACTACTACTAAAGTTGTAGAGGAGTTTTAGGAGTCCTCAAACTCGGAGGCATATTATTTATGTAGCTCATGTTGATGATCTCTTGTCTAGTAGTGGTGATGAGTTTGATCATGATGAGGAGTGATCATGTTGTTGATCACTGATATAAAGACTTGTAGTAGTTTAGTGACCCCATAGCTTAGAGCATTGTTTTCAGACTCTAGAGGCCATTTAGAGCCTCATTGATTATGTATTTTGTTGCAGATATGTATTGAACTCGATGCCATTTTGATATATTCACCTTTACATGGTATATAGATGAGCAAACCTTGCATACTTTGTTTCTATTGGCTTGAATCACGGTTTTAAATCTTAAAAATAATTTTTTCATTAAAAATTAATTATTTAATGTATTTTTTTAAACCGGTTCATTTAGACTTGACCAGTCTCGGTTCGAAACTCAGTTCATTAGGTGGACTGGTCTAGTCACCGGTTCCGGTTTTTAAAACATTGGGTGAACCATCGCAAGGGCAAGACTTTGCTCATGAGATAGAACAAGCGCTTGAACAGTTGGATGCAGACATGGAGCAACAGGAGTTGGAACAAGACACCGACCTCACGCCTCACCACAAAGAGGTCAACTCACCCACTTCATTGCATCCTGATGATGAGCAAGTCTCAAATGACCAAGGAGACACTTAGATCCTTAGTGGTTAGCCGGAAGTAGAGATGCACAACATCCCCTTTGACGAATCTCATCATAGGGTTGTGCAGTCTCAAAGAGTACCGACTTCAGAGGACCAAACATCCCCTGCGCAAGTTGAAGAAACAATGATCGTGACTAATGTGCACAAGCATCCAGCCCCTTTGGCCGATGCAACTAGAGTATACGCTGAAGCCACTAGCTCAAGTGTTTGTTTCCTCATCGCTAAGAATGAGCGAATGGCGAAGGAACTACAGGTGGCCAAGCAAGGTGGAGACTTGGTGATAATGTCCGCCCGAGCTGAACTGAAGAAGGCAATACTAGATGAAGTATTTTCCCTTGATACAGTTATATGAGCAATGTACTCCAAGTTTGGTACCGTGCACCAAGCAATCGTCAATCTCCATGGATGGCAGTAGCGATATGCGAGAAGAGCACGCATCTTAAAAAACATACATGTTGTTGTTGACAACATGCAAGCATGGACGATGAAGTACAAGGGAGTCCCGCTTCACTTGCCAAAGATGATGAGGGCCAATGCGGTCGGGCCACAAGCACGTATCCGAAGTCAGATCCAGAACTATGAAGACCTACTGCAACTCATCACTAGCATACAAGCTTCCCATGCACGAGTATTCAAAAGCATGGATGTTATAGTGCACACTCATGTGATACTATCACTTAGGACTCTCACCCAGGCGAAGACAAAGAAGCAGGTCCGACAGGAGCTTGACTCGTACTTCGACGAGTTGATGCGCATGGCCACCAGCCCAGACTTTCCTATCGGTGCTGACATCATGCGCAAGTATGTTGTTGGTCCAACCACATTGAAGACAATGATGCGCATGCTCTCAGACGAGTTGGACAAAGGAGCCCGAGCAATGTACCCAAATGCTATGGAGGCAAGGTTCAAGTTTCAGACAAATTTCACAGTGGAACACACAGACACCATCAAGGACTACCAATCTTGACATCAATATGTTACTGTTGATCAGCATGAGGATGTCGCGCAGTTGGACTTCTATGGTTGTCTAAGTCAGAATGATGTCTAGTTTGGCTCGTTCAAGCCATTGTTCACATGGGTACATGTGCATTGTAATGTTGAGTCATGTCAAGTGCAAATCAAGTCTCAATAGTGGATGTAACAGTCATAGAGTAGGTGAAGAGTCATGAGGGTAGTTGAATGGTCACAAAGGGGAATGTCAAGGGTCACCCCCACCCTTTTCTATAAATAGTCCCTCATAACTCATTGTATAGGATTTTGGTCAACCAAGCTTCTACTAAGACTATCTTGAAGAAAGCTTGGACAGTATTGTAACGCGCCTTGGCTTCTCCACTGCACAGAGCTAGTACATCTCTTTGGAGGAGCAGGTAGATGTGGCTATAAAGTTTCACTGATGGGGCTAGCAGGTTTACATGGATGTATTGTATGATTGGAACTTACACTTTATATACTAAGAGCCATCACATTTTCATGCATATGTTGTTATTGTAGTTGGACTGCTCTGGTTGCCTTAATGATATATGTTGTTTAACTTACGTATTTGTGTATGAGTTGATTCACATGCAATTATATGAATCTTGTTGCAAATGTGTTGTATATGTTGTTAATGTTGTCACCGTCCATGTTGACTGCTCTGCCAGACACCAGATAGACCTTTCACATGAACCTTGTTGTAACAACCGTTACACTCGTTCGGACTGATCCGTGAGTGTTGTACGTGTTATCTTACCTTGTACGTTGTGACTACCGCATCCGAGTGGACTGCTCCCCCGAAAGCTGTGTATGTCCTTTTGTGTTGTGTGTTCCTAGCCGAGTTGGGATTGATCCCTTTCAACCTGGAACTCACCTTCACCCTTATCTCCCCCTTTATGTTTAGAACCTCTCATACACCTTCCTTGACTCACTACAGCAATCACACCCTTCCTACTGACAGAGTTATCTTACTTGCCTCTATGCGACATCATGGTCAAGGCATTACCTTATGACCCATTGTTGGGACTTCTACACCAAACGGTTTGAGGTCTAATTGGGACTTCTTACCAGGGAGATCCCCTTGACATGTTGGTGGGTCCAGCACCGTCAACAAAAATATTTAAAAATTGACTCATAATCTAATTAAGTTATTTCTAGGCTGAATTTCCAAAAATGATTTATGGGTTTTGGAGATCTCATGTATTCTAGCCTCTCCACAAAATTTCGTGGCTAGAACACATTTGATGCTACAAAAACTAATAGGGAAGTCCCTATGGAGGTGAAGGAAAACAAGTTGGAAACCAACTTGTTTGGGAGACACGAATGAGTGGTCGAGTTACTTGGTTAAACTTAGCAATATTAATGATTATATTAGATTTTAAGCTTGAGAATAGTGCCTTAATGGAGTCACAATTCTTGCTCATGGTAATTTGAAACCAGGTAATCGGATGGACACCCGTTGCTTGCATGATTAACTATCCTATATGATGTGCAAGTCCTAGGATCTATGTGAAATGCAGTGATCTTGGTTTATTTTAATTATATGCCTAGTCTAAGTATGGTCTTCCCTTAACTATTTTGAAGTTGGGCTCCAAGGAACGTTGTGGGAAGGATGCCAACAAGAAGTAAGCTAGGGCCTAATAAACAATACTTTCTATTGTGCTCCTATCACCCGATGCCTCTGGCGCTGCAGAGAATATGGCTCTGACGACTGCAAGGTCACTGTGTTAACCACCGAAGTGTTTCCAAGCCCCTCAAGCTAGGTGAGAATGGTTACCCTAGATTTCTATCAACCTAGCTTATGCTAGGAGGTAAGTTTTAATGCAAGCTAGATCTAGGATGCTTATGCAAGAGATTATGAGTGAGATTATCTTGAATTAAGATTGTTTATGTTACTTAAGTACTTAATGTGAATTAGCTTATAGCGAGAGTACTTAACAATGATGAGATGACAATCTTGAACAAGATAAATTGCTTTAAAGACACCCGTGCAAAACTTCAGCAAATTCTCACAAGATGTAAAATGCCAACTTTTTCAACAATGTTTTATACCACTTTAAGATTTGCACTCTAATAAATTATTTTTTTGGCTTAGGATTTAATTTTATTTTGCCAGATAAATTACACATGAGATTTAATTATTTTTCCACTCTCTAATACATAAGATTTTACATTTTCAACCCTCAAAGGGGGAATACACATTAGGCTTAGACCCTCAAGACACATACCCATTTGCGACACAATATGAACTAGTAGACCAAGTGATTTGTAATAAAATAATTAAGCTATCTATCTTAAGTTATTCCCAAATCACTTTTACATCAGACTCAGCTAAAAACACTAGGACTCACCTAAGATTCCAACAATAAATTTCACTCTAGCTTTGGGGTTTAAGGTGGAGGGAAAAAACTCTTATGATTAGCCGTGTCTAAAAACATAGGTAATCAGTGAGGTTAAAAAACCTCCTATGATGAAATTCGTTATCAAATTTATAGGCTTACCTAGGTTGTTACATATATTCAAGTTCTTAACTTGCAAGTTCTGCAAGTTATATTTATATCATATAACTTGTAGAATGGGTTTACAACGACATGTAAACTGCTGATAGATAACCCGATCTTGTTGAAAAAGTGTGGTACTTTTGCTTCCTTGGAACTTTGACAAAATGTGTGCAACATCTGGCTCCATATGGGGACACGTTGCTTTTGTGAAGTAACGTGAGAACCCCAGAATCCTGCATCCAAGAAAATAGAAGTCCATCAAATAGATATCCATTCAAAACCTAAATCATCATGCATATATAGAAAGTGTCACTAGAATAAAAAATCTACTCTAACAAACTGAAATATAAAAAGCATAATATAAATAGGTGGAATAAAAACTATCTAACGACATGAAACAAAAAAGGGAGTAGGGTTAGAGATACTATACAAAACGATTCCCTATGACATCAGATGTCTTGAACATAGTGCATACTAAGCATTTGTCGACTTTTCAGCAAATCTGGAGGTTGCTTCTCTGATGTTTTCTTGATCCTGCATATCGTGGAACTATGTCTTATCTGAATATTGAGCTACTCTCGACCATCAGATACATCAAACCTCTTTCTTCTCTTCCTTTGCCTTTTACTTTTGTTCTTGGTGGGCTGTGATGTCAATAGCGAGACCTCTGTAGATTTCTTGTCTTCACCTTGAGTGTGTTTGGGCAAAAGATCTAAAGAGCCTAAATTATGCCCAACCTTATTTTGAATATACTCTACCAAAGGTGATACATAAGTTTGATCTTTCTTAATTCCTTTTTCCAATCATAGCATTTTCAGTCAACCTGTTTTCAATGAGACAAGAGACCTCTTTGCAATGAGATGAGAATCATTCTAGCGGACTGTGAGACTTTTGATCTGTCGAAAGTTCTTTGTTCCTTTCGTCATCTGATCCATGTTGAAACTCCTGTATCTAAAACCTTTCCATCTTTTGTAATTTTTCCATTTATTCCAACCTCCTCTGCATGGAACTCATTTCCTTGGAATGTCTTACTATTAATTTTGCTTGATTGATTTTTGTCTCCACGAATCTATCTTGAAGAGTGAAATTCTTAGCTTCCAAGGCTTCCATTTCATGTGTGTGATTGTGCTCTATGGTCTTTATCTTGTCAAAGGAGTTAGCCTCCATGGCACTGATTACTTGTAATTGCATTTCTTCTATTGTTCTTATTTGTTGTGTGTGATCATCCTTTATGGTCTCAATCGAGTCTGCAGCCAATCCTCAATGGCATTCATTTTGTTGGAATGCTCATGCTTGATAGCTTTGATTTACCTGACATGATTTTCCTCCATGGTGATCAAATGGTCTTGCATGGTGGTCATCTGATTAGAATGATTAGTTTGCATGATTTCCAATTCCTCAGCATGTTCTTCCTCTATGGTATCTATTGACCATTACGTGTCAACTACCCATAGCAGTACACCCCCTTTTTTTGCAAAAGAGATAATGCTTGATCGATATGTCTATGCCATTCAACTGTCATCATCAGCGCGATCATGTTATGTTGTAAGCTCAGTCTGCATGTGTGAATTGTAGATAATCTTAGCAAATCTGTGTCATGTATGTATTTGCCTAGGTAAACCTAATATTCTAGTGGTGATCTACGTTCCGGAAGGTTTTTTGTCTCACTGATCCATGATCGGCAGAGTTTTCCTTCAGCCTAACCCCAAAGCCGGAATGGATTTTGTCATGAGAATCTCAGGGGAATCCTAGTGTGCTAGGTCGAGTCTATGTAAAAATAATTTGGAAATAATCCTAACTATTTGGTTAGGTTATTACAAATTGCTTAATCTGCTAGATTATATTTGTATCGCAGAACTGGATGGTCTATGAGGGTCTATGTCAAATGGGTTTTCCCCCTTGAGATGTAAAACTGTAAAAGTCATGATGTAAAGTGTCTTGAGGGTTAGAAAATAATTAATCCCCTCATAGGTCCTAAGTCCTACGTAAAATTCCCAAAGGCTAAGTTCGAGGGTCCAATAAAAATAATAAATAAATAAAATAAAATTTAAAAAAAAATAAAATAATAATAAGTCAGAGTTTTGAGGAAATAAATGCAAAAATTTAATTTTTCATATATATTAAAATGCATTTAAAATTTCGACGGATGAGATTAAAAAAGATTTTGATCCTCATCGACGGTCGAGATCACTTTGACGTGGATCACTCGAACTAGCCGTTGGGAAATTTTCCTTTAAATAAGGTGTCAGGGGTCATTTGAGATCATTCGATCTGTGAGTCTTGTGGTAAAGAAAGTTCTCTTGTAATCTTTTTCTTGTCCAATAAAAAAAGAGTTTGGAGTTGAAATCTTGTTGGTGTTACTCTTCTGGAAATGTTGTAAGATGTTTCATTTCTGTGCATGATTTAATTTCAGCCATTGATAATAGCTTTATCAAGAGTGATTTTAAACACAGGTATCTTGTTTAGTCACTA
The DNA here is from genome assembly GCA_000404065.3 of Pinus taeda. Classification (NCBI taxonomy): domain Eukaryota; kingdom Viridiplantae; phylum Streptophyta; class Pinopsida; order Pinales; family Pinaceae; genus Pinus; species Pinus taeda. The sequence continues at coordinate 82,434 of APFE030444562.1, read as the reverse complement.
GGGTTTGAATGGTAGTTAAATTTCTGAATATGATGGCAAGTATCTCCATTAGATTCGGATTTTAGTATCGTTTTCTCCCTCTTTGTTAACGGTTGAAGTAAGTTGTGTAGGAAAATCTAGATTTCGAAGATCAATGGGCATTTGGGGAAGTTCTCGGCTGAATCAGCCAACTTCCGAGAAGCACTTTTTGAAGAGCCCAGCGAGTTTTGGTCCCGAGTTTATCATTTAAATTTTTCTTGTGAATGCATGAGGGGTTTTCTGAAGCATCTCATAGCAAATCTAAAATTTTGAAAATATTTATGTGGATTATTGACAAATCTGGCTGCTTAGAGTCGTTAGTTTGTGAATATTGTAATTATTTAGTTAAATTTTGGGTTATTTCCTTGCATATTTTGCCTCTGGGTTTTTTGTTTTTTGCAGGTTGCTGATTTGAGGAAGAGGTTCTCGTTGGAAGCCAGATCTAGGCCCTGGGGGGTAAGATCTGGCCTCGCAACCATTTTTTACAGGGGCACTGTTTTGCTGTCCAAGGGTTTCAACTTCAGTCACTTTCAGATCTGGAAATTTATTGCAGGGTTTTCATCAGAAGCAAAGGGGACTTAAGATTTTTCAAGGTTTCGGAAGAAGCTCAAGGTTGTCCAAGCCATACCACTCCCCTGCGTGAAGTTCTTTCTCCCTCATCGTTCAGCCTCTTGTTGTTGCCGCACCTACCCACTTCCAATGTTAAAGCCTCAACCTGCAAATCCGTTGGATCCATTTTCTTTCCGTTGCCAGCAAACCCTCATCTCCCATCCGTAGCAAAGTCCTGACCTATACGTTGTCCCTGCGGCTTTCCTCATTGATCCCTCACGCAGCTCCATTCTATCCATCCACTGTCTACTCCCTCTATCTGCATGAATCCATTATGCTGCTCAGCATTTCTCGTTCAAACCTGCAAACATCCATCACCTTGCTGCACTCTGTCCACGGCACCCACAGCACATTGCTATCAGTGTCCTCACGTCATCATTTCCAAGCACACCCTTTCACCATCAAGCTGCCATACGCCTAATCCCTCTATGCAAGTCTTCCTTCCGCCCTCGATTCAGCCCGCAACCTTCTTCCTTACCTTCATTCTTCATTGTTGCCTTTCTCTGCGTTCCCTTTGCTCCAAACTGCCTCACACGTTTCCTTTTCCCATCTCTCCACGCAGTCATACTCCCGAATTGCAACCTGCTCTCCTTCCGCCATTCAAAACCTATGACTACGCTGCCTTGCTCCAGCGTTCTACCTGTCCATCGCCCGCGCAGTTTCTCGGCCTCCTCACATCTCCCCTCCTTGCCCACCGTCGAGGCTCTCATGCAACCTACGTTCATATTAAAAAAAAAAAAAAAAAAGATTTTCCTTTAGTTTCCTATGTATGCTTTAGTTTAAGTTAGTGTTAGTGTTTGTTTTCCATTTTAATCTTAATTAGAATTGATTTCATTTTTCTTATAGTTTAGAATTTAACAATTTTTGTTAAAGTTCAGCTTCATTTAAATTTTAATTAGATTTAGATTTGATTTTACTTTTTCTATAGTTTAGAATTTAAATTTTAAAAAATCATAAAAAGGTTTAAGTTTTAATGTTTTGGTTTCATTTTTTTATTTTAGATTTATTTTAGTTTAATTTTGTTTAAATTTTCATCAAAAAAAAATTTGAAAAACATAAAATGTTAGTCCTTAGGCTTCTATTTAGAATTTTGTTTATAGTTTAGATTTTTAGACTTCAGTTTTGTTTTATTTTAAACTTAGAATTTTTATAAAAATTAAAAAATTTTGAAAAAGATTAATTAAAAAATTGAAAATTCATTTTTGTGTCTTTTGTGGTATTTATGTTCCACTTCTCTATAGTTAAATATGCTTAAATGTTTTTTTAAAGATTAACTATTGAAAAGTGGTGAATCATTTTGTGAACTGGTCAGCATTTAAATTTTATGGTCATTTAAAGCATTTGATTTTTTGAAGTTTAGTTGTTGGAACATTGTTAAAGCGTTGTGCATTTATTGAATATCTTGCATTGCTTGGGTTATTTGATAGTAAATGATTGTTAATCTTGGAATTACAAATTTCATATTTTTTGCAGCAGTTGCTAAACAATTATTTAATCATTAACTCCATAAGGCGTTGGTACTAAGCATAACAAGATCTAATCAAGTTTTAATCAATCAAGTGCTTGTTTCCCTCACTATGTCTCCCAAGCCAATTGACTGACAATTGATCTTCTTTTATCCCAAAGGGTCTACCCCCCTTAGTCTAGGGAGCCGGCTTAAACGGAGAGATCGGGGATCAGGGTGACAATCCCCGGTCTTAGCATTGTCACGGTGCTTAGACATTCTATGCGACAACAATATCCATCATGTTCTTAAAATTGATCCTTTGATTATATTGAGTAAATTCCATTGCCTCTAACCTGTTCCCCATAAAACTCATTTCTCTGGCGTGATCTGCTATTAATCTTGCTTGACTAGATTGCATGTCTTTGATCATTTGATTTAATTCCTTAACAAGATGCTTATCATTTTCCTTTTCATCGTCAAAATGATTAATCTGGTTACTAGTCCCTACAATGCCACTTCCTAGGATTCCTCTTGCAAAAGCACAAGTAGATTCATCATGAAAACTTTCACAGGTACTGCAATATGGCCCAGATTGATCATTATCAGCTCATACTCTTGAGACAATGCCTTGATTTTTATGCTCATCCTGCATACTTTTAATGCTTTGAGCTAGTTTTTTAACATGATCATTTTCCTCTTCTTTAATATTTGGAATCTCAAACTTCCCGAATGCTTTCTTATCATTTTCTAATTCTTCAATTAAAGCTTGAGCAACCCTTACATTAGCAGGCTTCTTGTGCATCAACTCGTAAGAAGTGTTAGTGTCAAAATGCATCAATGTAATGGTCTAACAAAAGTTTGTTAGGAGGCTTGTAATCTTGAGATAATTCACTTATAATGCCATTGAACCTCCTATTAAATTCTTTAACAATTTCATCTTCATTCTTTTTCATACTATAAATAGCACAAAGTAAGCCCTTTTCATCCTTCTTATTTCCATATTCATGGATAAAGGCTTTGATCATAGCTCGCAGAGAATCAAAAGAATCATAGGAAAATCATGAAACTAATCCATAGCATTATCTTCCAAGGAAAAGACAAAGAGACACATCTTAATATCTTCATGATTATAGTTAGTATTGTTGCACCACTTGGCCATACAAAGATTAAACTTGAGATGATCATTAGCATTAATTGCACCATTGCCTCGAAAAGAAGATAAATTATCAATGGTTGTTTTTGGAATATCATGGGGTTAACACTGAATGTTAGCAAAATTAAAAGGGGCAAGCAATTCATTCATGATGACTTGCTTAAGGGGAAAGGGAAGCCAATGGATGTCAGAGAGAGATATCCATGTTCAAGATAATCAAGAAAACTACAGGAGGTGAGCCTCTAGCAGGAATTCTTGTAAAAAATGAAAGAAGTGGAGTCGCCACTTGAACATAAATATTATGAGCTTCCTCCTTATAGATTGCCAGTGTTTGTGCTAGTGAGAGTATTTTCCCTTGAATATGCTAGACAGATGTTAAATATGGATGAATTGCACTTTGTATGAAATAAAAAGAAAAGGGGCAGTTCCAAATGGCCTTTTTGGAACCTACAGTTCCAGCCCCCAGAAGTGCAAAAGATTATAAGGCTGAATATTTTTCGTTGATACCAAAAAGGTTCACGCAATCGATTTGCATAAGCAAGCAGGTGAGATGATATACTCAACACTAAACCAGTTCAACCATGGCTGCCTCCAAGTTACAAACATCTCTGAATAATATGCACTCACAGTTGAAGATAGAAAGAATGTCTTCTCTGTCCAAAGACACCAGAATCAAAACTTTAGAAGATTTAATTATCAAACTAAGATATGATCCTAGTGATGTTAAGGCAGCTGAGGAGATTATTAAAAACAAAAATGCTGATATTCAAGCCCTCAAGGAACAACTTAAGCTTCCAACAACAGAGCACCCTCAGGCCAAAGAAGTAACGAGTCTGGAAATGGAAAAAGAAAAACTATTCAAATTTAAATAGTAGTTGAGCGAAATGTTCAAGTCCAGAAGATGGAACAGGACATGGAAGCATTGTTGAAGGAAAAGGAACAATTGGAAGCAGCAGGTACATCAACACAACAGGAAGCACAAGCATCAACTTCAGATTCTGCTTAGAAGCTAGCCCAAACCTTAGGAGAATTATCATTGACAAATAAAGAAAAGGAGAAGTTAACAGCAGCACTCACAAAGATGGAGGAAAGCAAGTTCAAAGAAGAGAATGCATGCCTTGCAAAGGTACAAAAGAATTTTAAATTAATTCAACAAATTCAGAAATATGAAGATCAATCCCTTAAAACCCAAATGTTAGCAAAAGCCAAGCACAACATTTGGCACAATATTAATGCGATTATTACAAAATTATGGCCATCTATTCAGAGCATTTTTTAGGAAGAAGAGCTAGTGCAAAATGCTAAGGCAGTGATTGAGTAGACAAGAGTTGAACTTGAGCACAGACCAGAAGAAGCACACAGAATTATAAAAATGTTGAATTCCAAAACAAAAGATGAGCTTGAAGAGCTCAACATTCATGATAGAACGGATGCAGTAATGGAAGTTAAAAGAGTGTTGACAAAGAAAAATCTTACGGTGCAATTAAATAATAAGTGCAAAGAATTGGAGTTACAGGTAAAAAGATTCAACAGAAAATTTAATGCATCGCAAGAGAAAGAGCTCCTAGCCTTCAGAGCTTCTAATGGAAAATTGATTCCATTAGAAAAATATCAAGATCAATTATGTAATATTGCTGCAGATGCATCTAAATTTGCTAAAGTAAGAGGAACTATAAGTGGAGAAGCTTTCATGGAAGGTCTACAACATGATCTCATTATTCAACATGAAATCCATCATCTATTTCTGAACAAGCCAACTTTTGAGACATACACAGACAAACAAAAGAAGTAAAAAGGTAACTACAGTCAGCAATAGTTCACTTTAAAGTCTGAATAGAAAAATCAAAAATAGTCTAGATTTCCTATTACTTAGTTCTATTTTGGAAATATCTACATGTTTTTAGTATTATTTTGTAATAAATTTTATTTGAAGTCCGAATTAATTCGAGACAAAGTCTATAAATATTTTGTAAAAAGACTCGATAAGGGTTGGATTATGCAAGAAGAAAAGATTTTTCTGTGATTGTAAGCAGTGAAATATATTTTTGAAGTAATCAATTCAGTAATATAGAGGCAATTTGGTTTCAGGATTCTTGTGTCAAGCAAATGGTGATGTTTCCCTCTTTGTAAATCTGTTTCCTTTCAAGTTCCACGTGAATGTTTTCTTTCTTAAATTGTTTACAAGAAGATTAAGAGCCGAATTTACTTTCAGTACTCTGCTCTGGCTTGTTAAGCAGCCTCTATGTTTTCTAAATGATATTAAGTATAGAAGTCATCTGTGTATGCTCTATATTTAATTGAACTTAATTCTTATTCACACCACAACAACTCTAGAAGATCCAGGAGTTTGCCTACCTAGCCCTATTTTCTGCTCCTCTGTTTATTTAAATTGATTAGTGAAGACCCTATAACTCCATGCCCAATGGACTTCTATTCCATTTTAAAAAACATCTATATTTTCCCTTCATACCTAGTCTAAAATCCAAACACTAAGATTAAAAATAATACAGAGAGGGCCCTCTCTGAAGCTAGAAGGGCTAGATCCCAACATTGAAAGTGGTTTGTGGTTACCTCTGCAGTTTCTTTTTCAACCTAGGAAAACTACAGAGTTCTAACATGGTCAACGCAAGTCAAACTGCCCAAAAAACTTTGATTTTTGTGCCAATCAATGTAGCCTAAGGAAATCAAAATTTCTCCCTCAAAACTAGTCAAAACAGCGTTGGTCAAATTGTCTGAAATTCTGCAATTTTGGTTCTGTGATTTAGCCCAGAAATTTTGTCCTCCTAACTACACGTGTGAGAGAGAGAGAGAAGTTGCCCAAGTTGTACGAACCAATCTGATGAAGAAAGAGAGAAGAATGTGTGAGTGATGGATGTCCAAATGAGGTGTGAGGTCTCTTATATTTATACACTTTGTTGTGGGTGAAGAGACACATCCATTAGGCTTTTTGAGCCTACATTTAGCTGAGGGCGACCTGAAAAATTTACACATGTAGTCATCAATTCAAAATTTCTGCTTGTCCAAATGAGATGATATTTATATCAACCTTGGACCTCTCGAAAAGAGGAATCCAATGCAATCATCATCTCGATCAAATGAGCTATCCCAAGTTGGAATTCGGCCCTAGTTTCCAATTTTAACATAAATCAATAGAGGTTAGATAACACAATAAATCTCAAGATCTAGAGATACCTACTAGGTCAATTGAATTAGAATGCTTCTCTAAACCCAATAACTAATGCAAGATACCTGTGAAAATAGTTAATCCAATAACTAGCTAATGAAATAACAACTGTTAAAATTTAAATCAGTGGAGCATTAAAAAAATGATTCTGAAAAATATTACCCACAAGAAGGAGAAGAGGAACACCACCACGAATAAACCCCAAAGACTTCTATACTATTTCGATAAAAAAGTGTTATGGGCTAGTAGAGCTTGACTTAGAGCTAAAAAATGGTTTTTTTATGATACAATAAGCAATAGCTTCCTTATATAGGAAAATGAGATCATGAGGCCCCTCCAACTGGAAAAATGGCTAGTTTGTTTGAACCATGGCTTGATCTTCTTCAAAAAAAATTGAACCCTTGATTATTGTTGCATAGATCTCTAGAAAAAATTGACTTCCTTGATGGGTGTGTTGGATAGACCAATCTTTGACTTCTGGGTGGTTTTGGACCACTGTCAATTCTTCAAAAATATTTTTAGCGAAATCTTCTCATTTGAAATAATCTCTTGGACCAAGAAATTTGATTTTCCTTTGAGAAATGACTTTTTTGGCCCAATGAATTTTGAGGGATTTTTCTTCCTTGGGAACGAATCCTTCATATTTAATCTTCCTTGGGAAAGTGCGCTTCCTCTGAAAATTTGTTTTTCCACTTGGAGAGAATTTTTATTTTCTCTCATTTTACCTTCTTTTTTTTTTTGACTAATTTCCAACTAATTTTTTGCCACATTTTTGCCGTAAAATAAAAAATAATGACTCTAGAGGGGTTTAAATATAATTTCCACCCTCAAAGTGTGTCTAGATAGAAGTTTTAGGAGTTGAGGTGTAAAATCAAGTACTCATTCCCCCTATAAATTCTAGAGACAACACTTTTTTACATCAAATTAAATAGACATCCCATCAAAAGGGGAAATTTTGACAATAAAAAATAACCTCTAGACCTAACCAAATTTTGCGACACGAAAAATGATCTAGTATGACAATTTACAATTTACATAGACTCGATAAGACTAGGACCCACCTAAGACCTTAACATCAAGCCCCTCCCTAGCTTTGGGGTATGTGTGGGAGAAAAACTCTACTAATTATTTCTAGTTGAAAAACACAAATACTAGCAGAGGAAAAAAAAAACTCCCTAGAGTGAAAATCTTTGCTAATAATCATAGGCTTACCTAGATGTTTTACATGGCTTCATAGACATATTAGAATCATTTTTACAGCAATGGCCCATAAGGTTGCAGAAGCTGGGAAAATATGGATGTTGCGTGATGATAATGACTTTGTTGCTTTGTACTCTGCATCTTGGGGGAGTTGACACATGTGTGGCCAACAGGGATCATGTGAATAATGATGAGATGTATAGGGACATAGGGGTCTCAAAGCCAAATGCCATGGTTTCAAGGATACCAATGATGAGGTATGTCCACATTTGGGTGTATAGATGTAGGAGGGAGAAATCGTGGATATATGAGTTACTCGGGTCTTGGTTTTTCCACCCTTCATTATTTGCCTTTTGATTTTTTATGATTTTTTATGATTTTTTATTTGTATTACTACTTAGGGCTCTAAGAAATAAGAGTATGTTGTGAGAGATATGCATCAACTATTTCCCTCTTCAGGTGGGACAGTTCATTGCCCTCTAGGGGTTGGGACGTGCATGGGTTTCTTAATGATGTTTGGGGCACTCAAGGGCCCTAGGAGCCAAGGCGATGGCCATGATGAAGGGGTAGAGCTCATGTCTAGATTTTGCCCACATGCTATATTGAATGTCCCAACCATCTTTTGCATTATATGGTGTTCTTTTCTTTTGTTTCTTGCATGTGGCCATGATAGGCTTTTAACGTTTTTTTAGCTGCATCAACCTCTAGGGCAAAATTTATAGGCCTAACTCGGACATGTGGACAAGGGGAGGGGATGTACCAGTGCCTTATGGACCCAGAGAGGGAAGATGATGAAATGGTGTTTGTAATGTGCAGAGGGGAGTGAAAAATGTGAAACGGAAAAACGGGACCGCGTCACCAAATTCGAGGTTTCCAAGTAGTGTCTTTCCTGAAGCCATAAGCCAATAGGGGATATCCAATGGGACAAAGATTAAGGATTAACCCCCCATTTAAGGTGAGGGAACAAAACTACAGTCAAAACCCCTTTCTTTTTCCATTTCACCCAATAATCCATGCCCAATATGACCAAGGAAAAACAAGCATAATCACCTGATTGCACAATGAAAAACATAGCTTTAGAGTCAGATTGCCCACCTTCAAACGTATGCTCTCGACAAATGGGCGAGGGGACATATGACTAGTTCAGGGAGCGGAGATCATATGGCACAATAAATCAGTTGTACTGGTGGTTGTTAGGGGTTGTTGGCTGCTAGCTGAAGAGATATCTAGGGGGAAAATTATCCTATGGGGTCACCCACTTTTGGTGGGTAACAAATACTAAATGAAAAACGTATATAAATAGTCACAAGTAATTATCTTGATTAGAAATTCTAGATTGCACTTGAATTTCAACACTTGGATCTCCTTATGTAATTGTCACACTTTGGCCTAAGTGATCATCTTTCTATCACTTTGGGGACTCATGACATGTGTCCATCATTTGAGGTCACTCTACATGTTTTCATGGGGATACATAACTCCCTAGGCATCTTCGTAGCCCTTAAGGCTTAATGCCATAAGTAGCTTAACAGTTGTTGAGGGACTAATCACAATTCCCTAGGAACTTCAAGGCTATTCTTCATGCATCTAGACTATCCATACCATACCACATCACAAATCTTGGAGCACTCATATTTTTCACTCATTTGGAAGCACCTGTCACATAGTTTAATGGGATGTCCACGATAGAGTCATTGGGGCTTCTATTTGGCATGTGTAGACTTTCTTGGACCCCCTTTGACTTGAGGATATGGTTGACATGATTTGAGGAGGAGGTTATGCATTCAAAACCTCCATGACTATTGAAGATGATTTTAGGTGAGCCTTCCACATGTGACATGTGGGTCTTCCTCATCTTGAGCATAGTTGTCCACATGCCACATGTGTGGGTCTTCCTCATATTGAGCATAGTTGTTGCATATTTGGCAGATTTATCTTCATTAATGAGGTATTTTGAGGAGGCTACTTTGCATTATTGAGGAACATTGGACTCCCTTGACATCCCATTGATCATTCTAAGGGGCACCTCACCTCCCCCTCTTGGGGGAATGTTGTACATGTGATGATACATCTACCTTTGTATTTTATCTATTACTTGACTTTATTTTCATAGATGGATAAAAGACTAATCTTTTATGAAGTATCTTAGGTTAGATCTATGGGGATAAAAATATGATTGTAATAAGAGGCTCCCCCTCACAGTTTAGTTGTTGTTGTTTTCTATTGAGAATGCAATTTTTTGAATATTTACTTATTTAGGCAATTTGGGGCCAATTCTTTAAACTCTTCTTTCTTGGTTTCTATTTTGTGCATAGAGATTGATCGTGGATGTTGAAGTCTTATGCAAGCTAAGAAGATCAATCCATTGAAGGGTAAGACTACCACTTGGAAGGAAGACTTTTTGGGTTAACTCACCTCCTTCCTTTGTTGTTTTGATAATTATCTGATTCCTTTTTTTGTGTATTCATTCATTTAGGAAGCCTAGCAAGGGTATTAAGTATATTTATCAAGTTGTAGTTGATCTTGTTGGTGAAGGTGCTCCATTGAGGACTCCTTGTAGGGCCTTGCTCTTCATTGTTCTTGATTTGATAAGATACCATCTTTCCCTTTGGTTTACTAGTCTTTTCATCCTAAGCCTTAGATAAAATAGACCAAATTTGAAGAGGGGTTTTTTCTCTTTGCCCTTAAAGACCTAGTTGAATAAGGCAATTGTCTTCTTTTGTCAACCAACCAAAAATTATAAATTACCAAAATCTCTTTTCCTTTTTGTTTGCAGAGAAATCTAAGAAAAGCATTGGTAATCCACATTCAAATTTCTTTCCTAGACTACCAATAAGTAAATTGCTAATTTCATATTTTAGACTAGCTTATGTTAGGGTTTGATCTTAATTTTCTATCTTAAAACCCTAAGAAGCGAATCAGCCCCTTCAAATTGTGCATCCAAAATTCAATTATCATTCTTTTGGTTGTTTTCATTGTTTATGTAAATATATAAATTGCATTAAAAGATAAAATATTAGTTTTACTTAAACTCTAAGTCAAGAATTCGATGCATATAAAAATATCTAGCCCTGGACTTAGCATTAATTTCATATGTTAGAAGGTTTTTACAAGTCTCATCTTCTTCTCTTCTTGTGAAATTATCTTTGAGTTGGTATTACTTGCATATCTCACACATAAAGATCTTAAGCTAATCTTGATAAACTCTCAAGTAAATTTATCTTGTGATTCAAGTTCTTGTTATTTTACATTTGTTTACTTATTAGGGACTTGATTCAAGTGCAATTTGGGTTGCTATTTCATTGTACATCTTGAAACCCTAACTCAGTCCTAGATGTTTAGCTTTAAGGTGTTGGGTATTGGATAATCTAGCACTCCCGTGTGTTTTACAACATGTGCTTAACCGCCTCTCGAGGATCCGTTAACTTTGGCGATGAATCTGTTTACTAACACCTGCGGTGTTTGGTGTAATGACTATTGTGATTCCAACCAATAGTATCAAAGCGAATGGTCTCGAGTTCGAAACACCCTTGGCTTGTGGTAGGGGTAGATTGTTGGGCATTGGATTTTTGATCAGTGGTTGTCATTGATTTCAACCTAAGCAGCACCAGGGGCTACCCTGATCTTGCATGGGCATTTTGACATAACAACTTTATTCCAAGTCAACGATCTTCTAGATGGATTCTACTCGCCGTGATGTTTCTGTTGATATATGGCACACCACGTATTTCTTCACAATTTGAGAGATATTCGTGTTTGAAGTTAGTAACCCCTATTTTTGGGCCAAAACCCTATGGGGTTGTGGCATGGCACTCATAATTGGTTGTGGTCATTGAATATTCAATAATTAATAATGTTTTTTGCTCCTAAAATCCCTCCAACGTTCACTTGTTGAGGACCCTCTCAACTCAAGACATTCATATAAATAGTGAGCCTCATATCCTCCTCTAGTAAGGATTTGTTGACTTAAAACAGGTCATTGTGGCATTTTCGCTATAACTTTTTTTCTGTGAAAATTCAGAAGCTGAAATTAAAACCCATATTAGCCAAAATCTTGATGAACCTCGTGACTGAATTTCAGATCTTGGTTCGCTATATTTTCGGAGATATGATCTGAGGAAGTTAGGGTTTTTGCAAGCTCCCAAATTCTGTGTCCAACAGGTGACATTGGGAAAATCATCATAACTTTCTCTCTAAGCATTGGATTCAAATTTCGTAAATAGTGACAGAAAGAGGACGGACTGTAGTTTGTTGGGTATCGTTTTCAGGGCTGGAGGTCACAATAGTGACACATGGCACTTCATACAAGTTTTGTCTACTGAACCAATGTATAATCAGGTCATCATTGGAGATTGGGCATAACCCTTTCTTGAAGAATCCAATCTTCATCAGACCTGTAGGGTTGGAAAGAGGACTCAGAGGGCTACCATAGGGCAAAATTTCAGACCCTGGAGATCCGAAATTACATAGATACAACAGATTCAATATCGAGCTCCTAGAAGGCAAGAAAAAGCATGCATTCAAGGTTCACTGCATAATGACCACACATCAATAGTCAAGGGTAAGTGTCCTACAGCAAGGTATGATTAGTGTTTACATTTGAATTTTGAGTATCATCTCTGACATATGTTTTTGCAGGACAACGTAAGTATATACAGGGTCTCGGTTATACCTCTATGTCTCTATATGTCACAGCGAGTTTTGATACCACATTTTTGATGTCCTATTCTTGATACTACACATTTGATGCTACATATTCTTGATGCTACACCAAGTCTGCTAAATCTATATGATGTTGTAAGTTCGTGTTACTTATCTTGTCATAATTAATAGAATGGTCTCTGTTGTTGTATTTAGAACTTGGTCCATCACAAGTCTACGGTATGTCATCAGTTTTTATTGTATATATCTTTAGGTCAATTTTGGATATAGTCTTGAATAGAGTCCAGGCCTATATCAAGAGTGGGAGTCTTTGTCTACTGCTGCAACAAGTCAACAACAAAAGTGACAAGCACACTTCAGGTACGCATTGTAATTTGTATTTTTGTTTATTCATTATTATGCACTTACATGTGTTTTGCAGGCAGAGATAAGTTGAAGGATATTTTGTTTTGTTTTGGGATTGGTTTTGCGGAGCAAATTTTGCATGCAGGTAGAAGAAGATTCAAGTACAACATCATGCAAGAATTCAAGAGCAGAAGTATCAAATCAAAGGAAGCATTGCAACGAGACATCCTTGAAGACATGACAACCATCCAGATATCGTGAAGTATTGTTAAGGCCAAGAGTCATCACTGTAAAGTTGTAAAAGAGTCATCATTGTAAAGATTGTAAAAGAGTCATTCTACCTAGAGTCGAAGAGGCAGTGTTGGGAGGTAGAGGAGTCACTGTTGGGATGATGTCATGGTTAGATTGTGGATAATAGAGTGATTGCGTATTTGGTCAAGTACATGGAAATCATTGTACATCTTATTGTATCGTGGATTGTTGTCCTTGGTTTGGGAATCCACAATCTTGTCTTATTTCAATCATTATAGGTCATTATAGGGTGGCAGAGAGGTGCTAGGTAGGTGTATGAAGTCGCCTACAGGTTGGGACCTGTGAACACTTCAGGGTGGTAGGGTGGCTAGGGCGAGTTGTGGCTCGCTAGGGTGTTGGGACATCCATTCAGTTGATTACTGAAGAAACCAGGGCGTTGGATGCGTCCTTCCAGTGGGAGCTGAAGAAGAATGCTTTTTTAGAATTCTAGGAAGTTTTTGCTTTCATTTCAGTTGGGGCTAAAGATTAAAGAATTTATTAGAAAAGCGTTCAGTGGTTTTTGATCGAGAGGGGGTTTTCCACCTAAAATTCTTGTGCTTATTGTGTTCTTTTATTTACTGTAATTACTGCATAAACATTAATAATAATTGAAGATTAACTAATGCTCTGAAAATTTTTAAAAGTGTTATTGCTAAGGAACATTGATTCACCCCCCTCTCAGTATTTCTAACATGGATAATCCAATGCTCCCATGTGTTTTGCAACTTGTGTTTATGTTACGAATATAACTTATATAAAATAAAATAAATATAAATGAATATATAGTAAACATAATTATAGTTAATTAATTGATTAGTTAATGAAGAGGCATGTTCACATGACCATTCACTGAAGGGGCACCTACCTAGGTATATAAGCAGGTCGTCATTTGTAGCATCCAATAACTCTTGTACATTCATCTTATTAATAAAATATTACTTACAATACATTGTGTATTTTACATAATAAAATCACAAAAAATTCCAAGTTTTGTTGCTTTAGTGATATCAGAGCCATTCGATCCTCTAGATGTTATTCGCTGCACAATCTGCCATTAAATTTAGGTCCTGAAATCATGGAATTAAGCGAATATCATAGATCTCCAATTGAGCTAATAAGTGAAATTTGAGAATCATTACAACAAATAAAAAGATTATTTATAGAATCATTAAAGGATTTCAAAACACGAAATTCAACACCTACAATAGAAGTTGACATTAATGTCAAAGAGAATGAGTTTGAACCAAGTGTTTTGACAGAGAATAATATGACCGCTGAAGATAATGAGGAAAAAAATGAATCTACAAAAATTATTCATGAAGAATCACTATATTTTTTTTTTGTAAGCTAGGATGGTACTCATTCTATTACTTTGATCAGCAGAACATTACAACATATCCAGAAAAACAGTTTAAGCCTGCCCTCAAGGGGAAACCGGGACATAGCACCATCTATAGTTTTTAATAGCAGCCCAAAAATAATAGGTCCACAGCCTGGCAAGCCTAGCTAAGTAAACTATGCAGTCTTGAGACTTACTAAAACTATTGTTAAAACTACTAGTCTGCATAACATGATTACTCCTATCTTGCATATGAACAAAACCAAAACAAAAAAAACCACTTGCAGTTTCTAGCCATCTACTAACTCAGTCGATGCCGCCGTCCGTATGCTTGTTTGCAGCTCCCTCTGGTCTAGAGTGGTCTCGATTTAGCATTTGCTGGATAGCATCCAGCTGCTCCTCCTGCTTTGTCATAGCAATACGCAGGTAGCTCAGTTCTTTGCGAATAGTTTGATCTCCGAGAGCCAGCTCCACCATCTCTTTGGCCACGTGCTCCATGGCCTTAGCCAGAAGCCCCTTCATTACCCAATAAATATGTAGCGATTGTTTGATTAAGGACATCCTTCCTCTAGTATGACCCGGGTCATGAAGGAGAAATTCTAATTCTTCCATTTCCTCATCAGACTGATTCTGCAGCGCTTCCTCTTCAAGGTAATCCATGATTCGACGCACAGCCGGGTGGGAGTGACGGATAAAGGCCTGCTCTGCCCGACGAATGCGGAGGTTAACAGTTTCCTTGGGTTTTCTGCCTTTGCCCGAGCGCCTGGAAGTTTCGCCCTCCTCCTTCACAGACTCTCTCTGTCCCTTGCCCCGCTTGCCCGGCAGGTCTCTTTCATTGTCGGAAGAAATGCTATGCTTCCGCAGTCCAAAGCGGCGGGTCCCCGTAGTCTAATAATCGGGAAGATCAGTCCTCACCTTCTGTTTAGTCTTTTCAGCAGAGTTCTTTTGAGGGATTCAACGATCTCTCACAGCTCTTTTACCTAAGTCTTCCTCCAGGGCGTCCTCCACCTCACCAGGCGTAGAACGGCGCTTCCTCATGCCATAGCGGCGGACCTTCGGGTCCTGGCAATTCAATTGCTCCGTCTGCGTCTGCTCCTGCCCTTCCTCGGTCGCGTTCTTTTGATAGCGTCTGCCATCGCGCATGGTCTCCGGAATCTTATCTTCATCCGAGTTGTCCTCAACTTCCCACACAGTGAAAGGCGGTTCCTCCTGCATAAAAACCTTGCCTTCGTGGCTCCTATTCTCATCCCTTGCATACTGACGCTCCTCAACCTGTTTCAGTTTCCGTCTGGTCTCCATCTTGTCCACGGGTCTGTCTCGGTGCTTTCTCTGTTCGCCAGAGATTGTAACAGCTCTCTGATGCCACTTAGTGGAAACCTCCGATCGTTTCCAAATTGGGAGCTCACAGAATGCCGTGACAATCGGCCATCCGTGGTTATAAATGAAATGCCCTTCATCGGGGATACAAGTTGGGTTGGTTTTCGAAAGCCGCCGGTACGAGCCCCTACTCTCAACCATCATTTCCATATTAATCTCCTCAGGGGTGCTGTCAGACGAACCGCAACCACCACCTCTCATAGTTTTGGCATTAATTAACTTACCATAAGTGTACTTTTGTCTAACCGCTCCATCCGCCGCCGCTGTACTGCCTTCAAAATTCTGATCCGTCATCCTGTGGTCCGTAATTATGATCACATCAGGTCCCAATCGCCCCCTGTTCTTGAGTCGGGAACTCCACTGCCCCCTTTTATTCCAGCGCACTGCTCCGTGCATTGGCATTTGTGGCTTGATCATGATCGGCCTTGATAAGGTCCGCCAGCTCCTTCCACTCTCCATTTCCTTCTACGGCTCGCCACTGGCTATCTATTGTGTTGCCACGTCCTTTACTGCCCCAATTGGCCAGCCAATCCGCTGCCTGATTCCCTTTTCTGCAGACATGATTGATAATCCTGTAGTCGATGCGTTTGAGGAGCGCTGCAATTTCTTTAACAATCCCTGCAGTCCGCCAGCTTTTAGTAACCTTCTCCCATCCCTGCCCATTGTTAAGCCTCCGCAGCATGTCCACCGCAAGTTGCGAGTCCCCTGTAATTTCCAATTTGGAGTAGGCGTTCCTGATGGCTATCTGTAATCCTTGATGAAGGGCCCAGAACTCGGCTTCATTATTGGTCATCTGGCCTCCCCAGTCAGCGAAAATCCATCTGACTCGGCTATTACTATCCCTGAAAATCCCCCCGAAACCCGCATCGCCCGGGTTCCCCTTCGAGGCCCCGTCGAAATTGAGTTTAACAAAGTGGTCCCGGGGATAGCTAAACTTTTCTGGGCTTTGAGTTTGCATATCCTGGCTGGTCGAACATTTAAAGTGAACCATTTCGGGTTTTAGGTTTAACTTATTCAGAATTTCTTGTTCATCCAGATTTGCCTTCCAGTCATCATTCGCCCATTTACTGACAAGGATAGTCTCCCGCATACTTTCGATCACTCGATCCCAAATTACTTCTGGTTTCTTGGCAGAATTTTGAAATATCCTCCTATTTCGCTCCTTCCAGATCATCCAGAGGATAAAGGGGGATATAAGATTCCAAGCTCTCTGGAGCACCCTGCACCCAAAGGTTTCATTACGCCAGTTAAAAATCAAATCATTAAATTCCCTGTTGTTAACTCCTGGTTTTTTGAACAATCGTTTAGCAAGCATCCAGAGTTTCTCAGTATATGGGCATCTGACTAACAGGTGATCTCTAGTCTCAGTGTCATTGTTGCACAGGAAACAACGTGATGGGCCATTAAATCCCTTTTTCTGAATACGGTCCCAGGTTAAGATTTTATTTTTAGTTGCCAACCAAATGAATATTGTCACCTTCGGCCACCAGTTGCCCTCCCATATTGTTTTCCATTCGACATTTCCGTCTCCTCTATTCTGAGAATCCATTAGATAATAAGCCTCTTTGGTTGTGAAAGTCCCCTTCATAGAATTCCCCCAACGGAGGATGTCTTCTCCCTGACGAACTCTAATTCTTCTTGATCCCATTTCTTTCCTGTAACAATCTTGGAGCTCTGGGAAGAGCTCCCGAGCCCATGCTGTCGGGTCTTCCCAGACTCTCCACCCCTCCGATATGTCATTTACTTTCCAGTAGTCTTTTACGCTGATTCTGTTTCCTTCAACTCTGCCACGGATCTGGAGGAGATTCTTGATGCTGTTCAAACTTTCACGTTGTTGCCACCTGTCATCCTAGAAGTTGGCCTCTGCGCTACCCTGGATTTCCCAGAAGGTATGTTTGCTAATCAGATCGCGGTTTTGAGAGGCTAATTCCCAAATAGCGGAGCCTTTGGGAATTTCCTGTTGTCTGAGGATATCGACCTGAGAGGCTGGCATTCCCTATTTTATCCTCCATATAGTTTTTCAGAGATCGTTTCCACCACTAAGCCATCTCCACCACAACTTGGCCCCAGGACCCTGTTAAGAGTTTCAGGGTCTCTCAAGCCTAACCCGCCTTTATCTTTTCTTTCAGTTAGCTGACTCCACGAAACCAGGGCCCATTTTTTCTTTTGATCGGATCCACTCCATATGAATTTCCTAATGATTTCTCTGATTTTAGCACAAACCCCAACAGGGGCGGCCATAATCGAAAGAGGGTAGATAGGGATAGCTTGAAGGACCGACTTAGCAAGAACAACCCTGCCAGCTATGTTGAGAACTCTGAAGGCCCAATTTGCAACCTTGTTGCTTAATTTGTCCAGCACTCCTTGCCAGTTTTTCACCCTCTTAGAAGTGAAGTCCAGAACATTACCCAAATATTTAGTAGGTAATTCCCCCCTTTTGAATCCTAGAATTCTGATTAAGTGAGATTTGACCTGGTCTATTGTGTTGAAGATAAAAATGCAGGATTTATCCTTATTGATTTCTAACCCAGCAGCCTCTGCAAACAAATCCAAAATTCTTCTGAGATGTCGGACTTCTCTTACCGTTGGTTCTCCAAACAGCATTATGTCATCAACAAATTGTTGATGGGTTAGGGGTAAGTTGTTTCCCCAAATTTGCAACCCTTTAATTATGTTTGTTGTTCGTTCTTGTTTGATGAAGCGACCAAGGCCCTCAGCGGCAAGAATAAATAAAAATGGGGATAAGGGATCTCCCTGTCTAATACCTCGAGAGGCGTTGAAAGTTTTTGAGGGGCTTCCATTAACCAGAATAGAAAAGTGAGGGGTGGAGATCAGGTTATGGATCCAAGCAATCCATCTTTGATGAAAACCAAATCTCTCCAGGACAGTTTCCAAATATTTCCAATTTAATCTATCATATGCTTTAGATAAGTCTAATTTAATCATCATTCCTTTTTGTTTTTTAACTTTTAAGGAGTGAATAACCTCCTGAGTTACAATAAGGCCATCAAGAATCTGCCTACCTTCCACAAAACCAGTTTGTTCAGCCGAGATTAAATTGTCCAAGAGAGGTTTTAATCTTTTGGCAATCAGAGAGGTAATCATTTTGTAAATAACATTACACAAGGCTATAGGTCTGAAGCCATTAGCCTCTTCAAGGTTATCTCCCTTGGGGATGAGAGCGTAAAAGGTAGAGTTGAGGGCAGGCCATACCTTTTGGTTTATCCTTGATTCTTCCACTAAGTCCAGTATCTCTCTTCCCAGGAAGAGCCAGCCCGCTTGGTAAAAGTCTACTGTGAAACCGTCCGGCCCAGGAGCAGTCCCCTTTTTCATAGCCTTCACCACTTCCTCCAGCTCCTCTAGGGTCACTGCCCGCATAAGAGCTTTGTTTTGGTCCTCAGAGACCAAGCTGGGGATAACTAAGCAGATCTCTTGAATGGCTCTCATTCTATCAACTTGAGGTTCTGCCAGAATCTCCTTGTGGTGTTCCATCAGGACTTGTTCAATTTTGTTCTGCTCAACAACTCTCTCGCCATTCTTGTTTTTAATTGATAAAATCCTGTTTCCTTGCCTATGCTTGATCATCGCTTGGTGGAAGAATTTAGTGTTTCTTTCCCCTTCCCTTAGCCATTTTATCCTGGATTTTTGACGCCACAGGATCTCCTCTTGTTTTCGTTGTTCTTCTAATCTGCCAAGGATTACCCCTTCTTTATTGATGCTTTCCTCTGTTCTGCCTTCTGATATTATCTTCTGCTGAATATCCGCCATTTCCTTTTCTAGTTTTTGTTTATCTTCCAAGATATTGCCAAATTCCTCCTTATTCCATCTTTTTATTTGGCCTTTTAGCTCTTTCAACTTCAGTTGGAACGTGTGCATCCTACGTCTGCCCTGACTAGTGCAATTTCCCCACCAGTCTTCAACTTTTTTGATGAAGTCAGGGTCTCTTAACCAAAAGGCTTCAAATCTGAAGGGCCTTTTCCCCTGAATCCTCTTAATGTCAATTTCTAATCGGATCGGCCAGTGGTCCGATCCCAAAGATGGAATGATCTTGGCCTCCACAAAAACATCCATCTTCATGATGGCTTCCAACACTAGGAATCTATCCAGTCTTGAAGCAATTTGGTTTTCACCTCCCCTTTTGTTGTTCCATGTGTAGATCCCATTGATACTCTAGATATCCACAAGCCTGAGTTCCTCGATCATTTCATTAAAGCTATCCATGAAGTGATCTCTCCTCCTCAGCCCTCCTTTTTTCTCGTCCAAGGATCTGATCAAATTGAAATCCCCACCAATGATCCAAGCCGCTTCAGGGTAGAGTCTGCGGATAGATTTGAAGCTGTTAATGAACTGCTCCTTTCTCCCCGAGGAGGGGGGGCCGTAGACCCCTGTAATAGCTACTTGTTGAGCAGTTCCTACAATCCTACCCAGACCAGTAAGGGATCCATTCATGCTGGACCAGTTGTCTATGATAATTTCATTGGGGTTCCACAAGATTGCAATACCTCCTGCAGCCCCTATTGCATCTTGCCCAATCACTTGATATGGGAGATTACTTTTTTCGATTATTTCTACTAGCTGTGGAATCAAAAATTTTGTTTCCTATAAGATCATGATACTAGGTTTCTCCTTTTTCAACTTGTCCTTTATATGTCTCTGCTTACCTCTACTATTCAGGTCTCTAATATTCCAACTGATAACTATCATTTAAGACTTTTTGTAAGAGGGGAAAAATACCTCCGATAGAGGTATCACTTTACCTGAGTTTATCAATATCTCTCCCACTGTCTGGATAGTCTCACTCATTGGTTTCCGGCCTCGTTTCCTGCTGTTTTTGCCAGAGCTGCCCATTCCTTTGTCTTCACTGTCCTGCTCGCTTTCTGTCATAACTGGTTTGTCTGGGGGTTCTCCTTTTTTCTCTTTATATTTCTGGAAAGCTTCTTTATATAATTGTTTTTGTTTATTAGGTATGAATCTGCTGTCCAGATACTTCCATTCCTGGAGTAGCTTTCTCATGATCTTTTCCTCCTCCGCTTCATTTTCTGTCCAGTTTTCCACTTCCATCCTAGATGCCAGTTCTGTTTCTGTTTCCTTTTCCTCTGGTTGTTCCCTGCTTGTTTTTTTTTGATCTGTTCCTTTTCCTTTTTCCTCTCCAGTGATGTCCATGGGGGTATTCTCTGGGTCCTCATCGTCTTCCAAGTTTACTTCGTATTCTTCGTTTTCACTCTGCAGTGCCTCAAATTGATTTTTATTGCTTGTTTGGCTGAACTTCTTCTGTGGTTGGGGCTTCGGTCCTTCTTTGTTTTGTCTTCTCTTCCTTACAACCTGTTGAAAGCCTCTCTCCGAATCCTCCATTCTCACAGTATTTCTCTGTTGGGCTACCTGACTTTTCTTGGACTCTTCCTCTTTATTTAGAGGGCATTGCCTGTATAGGTGGCCATATTCGTGGCAGATGCGGCAACGGAAGGGAATATGTTCGTAATCAATTGGCTGTTTCCAGATTGTGTCATGGTACTCGACTTCGACATTGTCTGGGAGAGGATCCGCCAGATTTATGTAAACACAGATTCTCGCATACGCATTATACTTACCTCGTTTTGTAGCCTCTGCAGCTTTAACAAAGCTCCCAATCGTATTGCCAATCCCCTCCAAGATTTCAGGGTCCCAAAACTCATCAGGGAGTCCAAACAGTCTTACCCAGACTGGTGCGTCAAGCATGGTTTCCTTTTCTGGGTTGTATCGCTCTTCCCAAAATTTCATGAACAGGCCAGCATTGTTCAAGAAATATGGTCCCTCCTCAAAGATCCTGTTCTTGTCCTCCAGGTTGGAAAAGATTGCTGTGAAGAAACCTTGAGCTCCAAGTTTAAGGTCTACCTGTCCCCTAGGTTTCCATCTCTGATCAATCCATCTGTAGAGTTCTCGCTCCGAAGGCCAATACCCAACGAACCGACATATTAAGGCATGGTCTTTCATGTAACAGCTATATTCCTCCAATTTGTTATTTGGAACAACATACCTCGGCTGTTTCTGGGCCCTAGGTAGGCATTTTCCTCTCATCCTTTTCTACCACAGGTTACCCATTACTGGAGCATGGGTTTCCTTGCCAGTATGTTGATCTCCTCCTGAGCTTGTTTCTCCTATTACCACATTTCTGAAGGAGGGGATCTCTCCCCCCCCCTGGTTCTCCCATTCCGTTCAGGGCGGTTTCTAATAATAAAAAAACTGGAATACCGTTGAAAACACCAAAAACCGACTTACCAGCCCTCCGGAATTTGCTGACGGCCCGCAAACCTTGCTGGAAGCCTCTTTGTATTGATCAGTCTGCTACCCGCATACGACACGGGCTTGTCAGCGGTGGTTCTGCAGTCCTGGAAACCCTAGCAGAGCTCCGACCTCGCCTCCATCGCTCCTCCGAGTTCCTCAACCTCATGAAGAATCACTATATTAAAGATGAAGATGACCTTCAAATATTTAAAGGCAATTCAAAAATTGACTCTTGCAATGATGAAGTAACGATGAAAGTTCTTGTTGTTTTTTTCGGTGTGAATGACAATCTAAGGCTCCAACACAAAGTTTTTAAGATTATAAGGCAATACTTAGAAGATGTCCATGGCTTTGTGGAAATTGAAACAATGATTTTGTCTAAGTCTACACCTGAAGGTGCCTGTGATTATCTCGTTCCATTAGGGATTTAGGTAGAGGAATTTTATGCTTTGACACAAAGTCCTCAACTGTTCAAGCGAATGCTTATGCTATCGGAATTTGATAGATATTATCAAATAGCAAGGTGTTTTTGAGATGAAGAGTTAAGAGCAAGTAGGCAACCTAAATTTACACAACTAGATATGGAGCTATTTTTCACACCACTAGATGACATGTTAAAACCCAGCGAGAATATGATAAGACATGTTTTCAATGAGATTCAAGGAATTGAACTTCCTACTCCTTTTCCAAGGTTAACATATGTTGATGCCATGGATCGCTATGGATTTGACAAGGCAGATCTTTGCTTCAAGATGGAGTTGGTAAATGTTTTTGAAGTCTTTAGTGGAACAAATTTCCAATTTTTTGTGGATACATTGCAATCTAGTGAAGTCATCAAGGCTTTGGTTGTGCCTTTGGGATCAAGCAAATATTCAAATACAAGTCTGAAGAAAGGAGAGATCTATAAGGAAGCAATCAAGTCTGGTGCAAAGGGTCTACCATTTCTCAAGGTTCTAAGGAATGGTGGCCTTGAAGGCATTCCAACTTTGACATCAACTTTAGAGAATGGAAAAAGAGAGGACTTGCTTAATCAATGTCCTACCAAGCCTAGAGATCTGATTGTTTTTGTAGTAGGCGAGCCTTCAGTTGTGAACAAAACTCTTGGTCAGCTACTGTTATACTTTGCTTGTGATCTAGGATTGATTGACAATTCTACACATTCAATTTTATGGGTGACGAACTTTCCTATGTTTGAGTGGAATGAGTCTGAGTTAGACTTGAGCCTCTTCACCATCCTTTCATGGCCCCAAACCCAAATGATTTGTGTGACCTTTCCACAGCTCAAGCTTTGGCATATGACATGGTGTACAATGGAATTGAGATTGGAGGAAGCTTGAGAATCTACAAATGTGAGATCCTAGAGAAGGTGCTAGAAAATATTGGGATTACACCTCATCAGGCGAAAGAAAAATTTGGCTATTTACTCGAAGCTCTTGATTTTGGTTCTCCATCTCACGGAGGCATTTCATATGGGCCTGATTGGTTGGTTATGATTTTGGTTGGTGAAAGCTCTATCATAGATGTTATTGCATTTCCAAAGGCAACCACTGCACAATGTTCTCTGTCAAAACTTTGGTCGTTGTTTCTCTAACCGTGTTTCCTCTACTCATTGTCTGACACCTTCCACTCAATATGTCGTCCATGTTGTCGAAGCCATGTTATCATGGTCAACCAACACCACTTTCAAACTACACCCGTTGATTAATTAATACATTAATTAATTGGTTTGGTTGATATCGAGGTCGATATTACATAATTTAATATATCACACTATAAATACATAAATCATATAATAATTATAATTGCTATATTGCTAATAGTTATAACTATTTAATTGAAAAAAAATATATTATTTAGTTTAAAAATAAAGAAAAAGGAAAAAAAAAGTTTGCAAGGAAGGAAATCTATATGCCAAAATGACATAAGCAAGTGAAGAAGTAAAGAAATTGTCAACGATGAAGCTTTGAGGACAAAGCTTTTTTAAGAGGGGAAATGTTACGTATAAATGACTTATATAAATTAAAATAAATATAAATGAATATATAGTAAACATAAGTATAGTTAATTAATTGATTAGTTAATGAAGAGGCATGTTCCAAGGGACATGACCATTCGTTGAAGGGGCACCTGCCTAAGTATATAAGCGAGCCCTCATTGTAATATTCAATAACTCTTGTACATTCATCTTATTAATAAAATATTACTAACAATACATTGTGTATTTTACATATTAAAAGCACAAACAATTCTGAGTTTTTCCACTTTAGCTTCATCTTATTAATAAAATATTACTTACAATACATTGTGTATTTTACATATTAAAAGCACAAACAATTTTGAGTTTTGCCACTTTAGCTTAACTGCCACTTGAGGATCTGTTAACTCTGGTGATGCATCTGTTTACTAACACATGTGGGTTTTGGTGTAACAATGATCATGATTCCAACATAAGGTTGATATTTCAGTTAAGGAATTAAATCAAATATTCTTATTTTATTCTAAAGGAAGTTATATCTCACTCTATAAATAGAGGAGTGCTTCCTCATTTCTACTCATGGTTGGATTTTAAGAGCACTCCTCTCCTTGGAGCTTAATGGAAATATCTATGGAAGTATTTTTGTTGTTAATGGCTTGTCTATGTGGTGAATGTTTTTGACTTAAAAGTTGTTTTTCTTAGTTATTTCTTCTACATCATTAAAGGCATTATTGTGATTGTTTAAGACTATGATAAGGTTGCAAACATTTAATCCATTTGAAGGGAAACATACTCTACTTTGTTGGTTTGGGATAGGTTTAATCGCCCTTGCTAGTCCATACTCCAAAATTTCTTGGTAAGGGCTTTTCGCTCCGTTTCATGCAATAGTTGATTTTTTTGTGGTTAGAGGCTTTTCCTTTGGAGTGGGGACATGAATTCATGACTTTCCTTAATTAGCTTAGGAGTTAATTTAGCTATCGGGTTCTAATATGTTGTCGTAATCGACAAGAACTGGATAACCAACTTAAGAGCTTTTCCTTCTTAATCTCATTTTGCCATTTGATTACTCTTTACTCCATGACCCTAATAGAATATTGGCACTGATCTTCATATCCATCATCTTTTTCTTTTTTTCTAGAAAAGAAACACCAAAAAGATCCAAAAGAATATGTTTCACTAAGGGTACCATTAACATCGCCTTATGCCGAATTCACTATGCTCTACTGATCTTAGTGAGAACCCGCCCCTGAGTCAGTGGAGAGTAGGCCTAAAGTGAGAGGATAGTTTGATGAGGTGATAGTGGATGACCTTCCTAAAGGTTCCCGTTAAATTGTGCATTGTGGATTTGGGCATTTATGTAATATCCTCGATTTTGTGTGTGGAAATTATTAAAAAGTTTTCCCAATTTTGATAATATTAATAAAAAAGGGAAAATATTATTTTATTGTGCATTGTGGATTTGAGCATTTATGTAATATCCTCGATTTTGTGTGTGGAAATTATTAAGAAGTTTTCCCAATTTTCATAATATTAATAAAAAGGGGAAAATATTATTTTATTGTGCATTGTGGATTTGAGCATTTATGTAATATCCTCGATTTTGTGTGTGTGGAAATTATTAAGAAGTTTGCCCAATTTTGAAAATATTATTTTATTAGAGAAGGGTGGAAAATATTATTTTATTAGAGAAGGGGAAAATATTATTTTATTAGAAAAGGGCAGATATTATTCTATTAGAAAAGAGCAGCAAAAAGTCGCTTAGTGGAAAGTGGCCCCCATCAATTTGGTTGAACCGCTGTAATTAGTGTAAATAAATAATAGAAGAAATGGAGAGTCATCGGGAGATGAACTGAACAGTCACTCCCTCTTGTACATAATAATGAACAACTTGAATGAATAAATCAATCACATTTTGAGAAGTTACCTCCTGGTCTGACATGGTATCAGAGCCAGCTCCCAAAATTATCTTTTGTGTAACTGCTGGTATCAGTTTTCTACCATATACTTGGCATTCTGTCCCTCCATTCTATGCCGCTTTCTACGATCTCTTTGATATTCTCTGCGTGATTTCTTCATGGATGTTGATTGCTTGCAAATCCAAAGATCTACAAGTTGGTTTTAGATGAGCGTTTCTCTGTGTTTTCGATGAGCATTTCTATGTTTTTCAATATTGTTTAAGTTGAGCCTGTGTCACATTTTTTTGCGATGAATGAAGTTTATTTGAGCTGGACATTGCAACTCTTATACAACTCCAGTGTTTAATGCACTTAAAGAACCGGCCTATGCATGGCCATGGTCCTGGTGAACAGTGTCTGAGCATGAAAATTTTGGCAAAGAATGTGGTGCGATGAGCGTGAAGTGGTGGTTGATTGTGCTCAATTCTACGTTACCTTGGTGTGTTGATAAACTGAGAGCGATGGCTCACTATGTTCAATCTTGCGTAATTGTGGTATGTTGCAACGTAATTGTGCTGACTGATATGTTCATATCACATGTTGGTTGAATGTGTTGGATGAGTTGGATGCATTACTCATATTATATATTAGTATGGTGGGCATATGGTGTAACGGGAAACCGTATTAAAAAAACAAAATTGTGTCTGCTCCTCCTCAACGTTGCTCCTTAGATTCTTCGATTGGTTATCTACTTGCATTGATCGTCGTCCCTACCTGCCATTACAGGGATTAGAGAATCATATAGTAGTTGCGAAGGGAAGCCATCCTCCCATGACATTACAACTATCCACTCCATTGTCTCATTCCACAAAATACTACATTGTCTCATTCCCAAAATACTACACTATCCTCTGTCCACATCCATTTTAATACCCCTGTTTTAATATATCATAGTGAATTTTTACACATATTACCATCATAGGTGCAATTTCTTATAGTCTATTGGCAGCAGAAGTATATTTTTTACAATACACATATTTAAAAAAAAAAAAAAAAAATGCATTCATTGATATCTATCGTGGGAGTGGTTCTCACCAACAAGGAGAACTATCCAGAATGGTCACAAAATCAAACACACTCTCATTTTTAATGAGCTGTGGAAAGGAGTGTGTGTTGGAAACGAAGACAAAGACCAGAACAGCCTACCTCAGACAAGGAATTCACCATTTGGGAAAATAAGAACAGCAAGGCTTATGCATTGATTGCAACATCAGTAAATGAAGAGGTGAGTCGCCATATTTCACCATTTTCAAATGCTTTCGAAGCCTTACAAAAACTGAAAGAACTCTATGACTCACACTCTACACTTGAAGTTGTTCAACTCATGATTAAACTGTCCACCCTTGAATTACAAAATGATGATCCTCTTGCTCTTGCATCAGAAGTAAAATCTATTATGCATGATATCAAAGGCACTAATGTTGAACTGGATATTCCTTTGATAGCTTTTCTCAAGGCACTTTATCCCACTTACTCAAATTGTCTTGAGTCATTGCAAGCAAATGGAAACCTCAAGGATATTACCTTTGACTCCCTTGTGAAAAAAATTGTTGAAAGAGAGAAAGCTTTTGGGAAGAAGACAGCTCCTCAGTCTTCTAAAGAGGCTATGTGGCTTGCTCATAGAGAAAAGAATCTTGCTCAAGATTCTTCCAGAGGAAGAGGTGATCGAAGAGGAAGAGGAAGAAATTTTAGAGGCAGGGGGGGCAGACACTCTCAAGGAGAAAAGTCATATTTGCACTGCATACACTGCAAAAGAGATGGATCACATGATGCATCCATATGCAAGTTGCCTTGGGACAGAATTGAGCAGGAAAGAAATCAACCCAAAGATAAAACTAATGACAAAGAAAAAGGTAAAGCACCTGAATCCGCTCACTATGTTGTGGCACATTGTAATATTGGAGTAAATGAAGGCTTATTTAATGCTTCACTTGCTTCTTGGAAAAATGATTGGTTGCTTGATTCAGGAGCAACTTGCCACATGACTTTTAGAATAGATTTTTATGAAGAATTTACTGACAATGTTGATGGAGCAGTATACTTTGCAGACAAATCAAAACTCAAGCCATCAGAGCTTGGCACAATCAAGCTTAAATTGCCTGGTCTTCTAGACTTTCTTCTGCATCATGTTCTATATCTCCCACAGCTGAGGAGAAACTTTTTGTCCTTGGTCCACATCCGCCAGCAAGGACACTCCATTCATATGTTTGATGGCAAGCTTGAGGTGAGAAAAGCATCAGGCCACTCACTTGTCATGACGGGGATAGAAGAAGAAAGGCTTCTAAGCTGTAGGGTACCTCTGCTCGTGCACAAAATCTCTCATACAATTCTCATTATGAAGAAGGTACATTTCCATCAAGTTTATTATGGCATGCTAGATTTGGACACTTGAACTATGACAACCTCCGCTTGTTGAAGAAAAATGGTGTTACCGGTTTGCCTACATTCCTTGGAAACTTAACAAATGTGATGCTTGCATTCTAGGAAAGCATGGCAAACAGTATTTTCATGATTCACATTCCAAAGCACATAGAAAACTTGAACTCATTCATTCAGATTTATGTGGTCCAATGCCTGTTCCTTCTACAAATGGAAATAAATATATGATGACATTTATTGATGACTACACTAGAATGTGTTGGGTTTA
>APFE030444562.1:6674-30546 GCA_000404065.3 Pinus taeda | reverse complement strand
ATCTTTCAAAAGTTGAACTGCCCATTTTGGTAGTTGGTGCTCACTTGTTTGCGCTTCTATAAAGTCTCCATCATTGTAAAGAGGATTAATATAAACTGATGTTCGTCGTTCAGGTGAAGAGTGTGGAGAATCACTGTCAGAAGAACTGTTGCTGCTTGGAGATGCGGATGAACTGCTAGAAGACCCAGTTGATGTTGTTGATGTAGATGTACTGGATGATTCATCTTCAGAGGAAGGAAAATCAAATTCATACCAATTTGGTGAAGTTGGTTGACTTTGCATTTTTCCATTTCTTTTACTTCCCTTAGTTTCTAACTTTTGAAGAAGATTTTCAATTTCTTCAACACTCTTACTCTCTGTTTCATCAAAAATGACATCCCTGCTCACAATGAATTTTCCATTGGTCAAAAGATGATACCCTTTCTTCTCATCAGAATAGCCAATCATTGTGCATTTTAAACTTCGTGAGTCAAGCTTAGTTCGTTTTTCTTTCGGAACTAAGGCATAATATACTAATCCAAAAACTCTAAGATGTTTAACTCGAGGTTTCAAACCAAACCAAGCTTCATAAGGTGTGATTCCATTTGAAGAAGCAGTTGGAGATCTGTTTCTTAAGTAGACAGCTATATGTATTGCTTCTGCCTAATATGTTGGACTTAACCTCTTAAAAGTTAACATGGATCTTGCCATTCCTAACAAAGTGCGATTCATTCTTTCGACTACTCCATTTTGTTGTGGAGTGTAAACATTAGTAAGATGTCGTCTTATGCCATTTTCACTGCAATAAGTTTTGAATTCATTTGAAGTGAATTCTCCCCCATTATCTATCCTAAGAGTACCTATATTTTCTTTGACTTCATTTTCAAGAAGTTGGCGAAAATTTTTAAACTTCTCAAATGCTTTTGACTTGTTCTTCAAAAAGTAAACCCAAGTCATTCTACTGAAATCATCAATGAATAGTAAGAAATATTTGCAACCACCAAATGAAGTTTGTAGTGGCCCACAAACATCACTGTGAACTAGTTGTAACCGCCTGTTTGCACGCCATGAACTTGTTGAAAAACTTTCTCGACTTTGTTTGTCATAAATGCAAGCTTCACATTTTGCATTTTCCCTTTTGAAAGTGGGAAGTCCTTTAACCATTCCTTGTTTCTACAATTGAGAAAGACTCTCAAAATTTAAATGTCCATATCTTACATACCGTAGTCTTACAGGTGAAATACCTGTAGTCACTACCCCTACAAAATCAGAATGCCTTGGAATAACTATCCCTTTCATCCGTAACAGTTTTCCATCTTCATAACCTGTCATGACTGTTTTCAAGTTCTGTTTGACTGAATTAATCTTGACTAAACCATCTTCCATAATCACCCGATGTCCTGCTTGTCGAATTGTGACTAAAGAGAGCAAATTTTTCTTAAAACTAGGTACATACCATACATTGGAAATCATTTTTTCTCCAATGCCAGGGAGAAAAAACTTTAACTGCTCCTTTTCCATAAGGAGTATGTTTTGTATCATTAGTAAGAAAAAAGGAATTAAGTTGGCAATCGTGAAAATTCCAGAAAAAATCACGTCGACAAGTCATGTGCTGAGTGGCCCCGGAATCCAAGATCCAGGCATCTTCATAGTCACTTCTAAGATGGGATGAAAGTTGTGATGCTGGCGAGGAAGTAAAAACATATTGAGTTATCATCATCTTGATCATTTGCAAATTGCGCTGAATGTTGCTAAAACTTGGGAATTTTATTAAGTGAAGTTCGACAATATTCAGCATAATGGCCAACTTTGTTACATCTTCGACACACAATTTGACTTAAGTCTCTTCCTCTTCCTGAAGATTGTCCTCTGCCTTTGCTTTGACTTCTATGTTGAGATTGTCCTCTACCTTGATTATTGTTTCCTTGTCCTTGAAATTACCTCTTCCTTCATTGTTTCCTCTACCTTGAAAATTACTCTTTCCTGAGTTTAAAGTTGTTCCTCTGCTTTGGCTTCGACCTCGACTTTGTACATTATGTGCTACTTGATTCTGATGCCCTCTGCCTCTGCCTCGTGAACTGTCTGCTGATGATTTACTAGTGCTGACCTCTGTGAGAAAAACATCTTCACCAACTTTCTTCTTCTTCCCAAAAGTTTTATCATGTTGAGTCAACATTTCACAAAGTTCATCAAACTTTAGTTTCTCTAATTTCCCAGTTACTTGTAGAGTCTCCAAAAAATGCGTGTAGGAAGAAGGAAGTCCAGCAATTACAATTGTGACCATAAAGCTATCATCAATTGCGGGAAAACCAGCATTAATAATTTCCTGCCTTATATTCTTAAGTCTTGAGATATATTCAAGAACATCACCGCCTTCAGTTAATTTTTGTTGCAACAATTTTAATTGTAGATCAACTTTCTTTGATTCAGACTGAGTATCAAAGAGGTCTTTAAAAGTTTTCAAAGCAGACCATGCATCTGTAGCATTTTCTATATGGACATACATTTCATCATTCACAGAAGATTAATAAGACCTAAGGCTAGCATCTGATTCCCATTGTGCTATGCCGCAAATCTGTGTTTACGCTGACATCTCCATCAAATATACCCTGCCATAAATCATTGGTAAATGAGAGTGCTTTCGATGAGACATGCCATGTTTTATAAGATTTTGTGCCTTCAAGTTTGTCGGAATCAGAAAACAAATTAATCAACTTAGACATTGTAGTGTTAAGACTTCACACCACGAATCAAGCTCCAAAAAACTCAAGATGCGCAACACAACAGCAACACACGACGCAAAAAATGAACTATTGGGGCTTGGCCTTGACCCTCAAATAGTCGTCAAAACAAGAGAAAATTGACTGAGCTTTGCACTTGGCTCTAGTCAATTTCTCAAATTTTTACAAGGCAACTTTCAAAATTTGACTTTTACAATGGTGCTTTTGCACAATCTGGTAAAAAAAATTACCCCCCTCAAAGTAAAATTACTTTGAGTTACAATGTGATGATCCCAATTAAAAAATAAAAAAGAACTTCTTGAAAACAAATTACCCAACACACCTTATCTCTCCAATTTACAAATTACAAATAAAAATCTCCTTATTACTCCCAAATACAAATAGCCTTATTACTCCTAAAATCTTACAAAATCCTTATTACTCCAATAAAACATTACATAAAAAAATATATACCTTATCTCTCCAAATTACAAACAATAGAAAAAAAGCCTTATCTCTCCATTATATTTACCCCTTTTTTATTTTTATTTTTAAAACTCCAATCAAAAAATTAATATTGCATATGGAAATTAAGATATCTTTCAAAATCTTATGCTATAGTGGTAGTTGCCATGGCTATCACTGGCCTGACACTTGCCTTGGTGTTTGCATTTATTTAATCGACCATGCCCAGGTGGTTCAACACGTTGTAGGAGGCACTACCAGATGGACTCTCCGCGGTGTAAATTGCAGTCAATGGTGTCACAAAACACCAGATTTGACAAATCTACTGACAGCTTGGTGGATTCTGTTGGATTTTCACTTCGCGGTCTATTACATAATTCTTTGGTTTCTGGTAATGACGATGGCTGAAAATTCATCAAAGATTACAACAGAATAGAAGAAATTTAAGATCTAGGCACTGCGTGATGAAATTTAAGATCTAGGAACTACGTGATGGATTCGAACCCTAGCGTTTCCGGTCCTTTGTCGACTGAATGCCTAGGAAGTTCTTCAAATCTGCAAAAACAAAATCCATGCAAACCCGTAATGCTATGCTATCATCACTGTCGTCAAAGCTAGATATCAAAACTCACTCGCACTCCTCTCTGTGAGAAATTCAACGACCAAATGAAGTTGTGGCATTTCCGATAAATTAATGGAGTTTTCCATGTGTCTGTAGAACTGGAATCTCCTCTTCACATCCCCTGCAGCATCACTGGAGCTCTGATACCACAATAATGGCAGAAGTGTCCTCAAACACGTAATTTTATTAATCAGAAAAAAATAATTACATAATTTGATTTTGCAAGAGTTTACACCCGAACAACCAAACACTCTTGCAATGAGCTATTTATAAGCTCCATGTCCTAACTACTTCTAATTATGGATCACTTATTAAATAACAAGTGTCCATTTACAATAAAATGCTATTCAAACCAACTAGCTAACAAATCTCCTAAAATAGAGCCTAAGATACGACACATTTGGAGAGTCATATCTAGTTACAAAACAATATGCTAATTCGAAAAGTCTCCATTAAATAATTAAACATTCTAGAATAATAATTATTAATTTAATATCTTAAATTAATAATTATTTTATTCTAATTTTATAACCTATGATAAATTGTATTTTTGGATCACCTAACAATTCTTCAATGTCTTCACTACTACATCAACCAAAACACTTTGGGTCTGTTGTCCTTGATTTACTTCACTGTTTGTTGTTCAAGAAAGAACTCTTCATTGTCCAGGTTTAGAAGATTACAATCAATAGTAAGGTCATGATCTTCTGCAATGTCTGAGTTACCACAGTCTGAGGCACTGTTCCAACCGTCTGAGCTATAAAATAGCAGTCAATAGTGGCAAATAAGGATTTTTTATAATGACCGAAGTATCTGCTCCTTGGTCTAAGTCTCACTAAGGTAATGGAGCTACTCAACCACTTGTTGACGCATAAATAGAAGAAGTGCCAAGGAACGTTGCTTGGTTCTGAATTTATGTAACGATGCCAAAAAAAAAAAAACTTGTCCAATGTTCCTTCATCCACAGGTTGTCTGAATTGTTCTTGCTCACTGCAACTCGATTAACCCAGAAATATGTATTCGCTGCCCTTTATCCAACAATAAGTGTTTGCCCAGAAATACGCATTTGTTAGCACGTTGTTCGAGATATGCGGTTTACTGTCTTTCACTTACGTTCACGAGATGTGAACCTTGTTTTTCCACTATCTATGTTCTACGTTGTTATCTGTATCCTTTTTAAATGAAATTGTGTCCCAATATGTATGCGTAGAATATTGTCTGTGTCCGAAGGTGGAGCCGACCTGTTATGCCGACATGTAAAGTTTGAACAGTCGTCCAATGTCTATTAAAAGAAAAATCTATGCCCAAAATAAAAGGCTTTTGGATATGTATATAATCATTTGGCCTTTTAATATATTTTTAGTTCCCCCTTTTTTTAAATTAGTAAACTGTCACGTGATTTGGTTTTATTAAGTAAATTGATGATTTAGTGAATTAGGAAATTTGTGGCAAGAGTTAATGGGTCCCATTAAAAATGATATGTATTTATAATTTCATGTAATAACTTAAAGTATAGGGTTTTAGAGTTAGGGTTTGGCTAGGGTTTTTAGGGATGGATTCAATTAGGGGTTGACTTAGATCTTAGAGTTTTGCACCTAAGGTTAAGATTTTAGGGTTGCAACTTTTTATGGCTTTCATTAGCCATTAGGGTTTAGGTAGAAATTTAGGGTTTTAATAATCTATGATAGGGTTAGGGTTACATCAAGGTGTAGGGCACGTATCACTAGGACATTTGCTATTTTCAACAATGCCATATTGACATCAATGGCAACTTCCAACATCAGAGAAACTTGGAAGACTTCGATCTCCCAAACTAGGGCACGAAACAGAAAGAGAGGGACCACAATTTATGTTTACTTCTTCTCCTTAGACTCCACCCAACTCGCACTTGCTTTGGCTTCCTTAGACCCACTTCGTGCTTCTGTAGCTTTATTGGAGATATCAAACTAGCTTGAGATGTGATACTCCAAATGAATTCGACTTGCTTCTATTTATAGGCTTCAAGGGAGGTCGAATTGTTGTGCTTAGGCTAACTTGGTGTGGAGGATAGATAAATTATATTTGACTCAATACTAAATCTTTTTACATGATTCAAAAGCCCAAGAAGGGTCTCTTTAAAAGTACAATGACTCTATTGACTTAGAAAAAATCTTAGAAGTCCTCAACGGGGACTTTGACCTAAAACATGATGACCCAAGAATGAAACCCGTGCTTTAATAAGTCATAATAATAAAAATAAAAATCATTTTCTTTATTCTTTTGACAAGTACATTACAAGATGACCCAAATACATTTAATGAAGACCAAACCTAGTTACATTTTCCAACATGTATCATGATTTCTGGATCCGTATCACGAAAAACGTGATACGGATCCGGAAACTATGATACGAATCATGTAATTCTAGAAAAGGATCTGAGTATTTTGTGTGCGTTACCATCGGGAACAGACTTTATACATGAAAAAATGTTGGAAACGACCCTTAATTTTCAAACATTGGGAATGGGTTAATTTATGTAAAGTGATCGAGCCTTCTTATTTAATATTTACCACCTTTCTCATTGACCTCATTTACTCGACAACGAGAGTCTAGAGCAGCCACATGGAGTCTGGACATCTGTGGTAAGTTGGTAATTGGTCAGTGGAGGCCCGAGTAGATAAAGCATGGTGTGAGCCTTGTGCTAAGGCAACAGAACTAGTGTAAAGTTACCATGGTGATGGCATGGTGCGAGCCTGTTCGTAACTTGGACATCAGGCAGTGGACCTTGTGAGCACGAGTCTGAGCTCTGTTGGGCGCTAGCCTGTTGGGCAGTGGACCTTGTGAGCATGAGCCCGAGCTCTATTGGACTTCGAGCCATCCAAAAATGGACCTTGTGAGCACGAGCTCAAGCTCTGTTGGATGTCGGCCCGTCGGGTAGTGGACCTTGTGAGCGCAAGCTCGAGCTCTGTTGGATGTCGAGCAGTGCAGGCCCTATACTTGCAGGCACCGGGTAGAGCTTAAGTGAGTCTCGACTCTCATTCTTGTTAATTTTTTAAACTACATAAAACTTTAAACTTTGCAAGGGATATGTCAATATGAGTCCTTGTTACTTCTGGAGTGAGCGTTTTATGTTCCTTTTCTAGAATGTTAGCACCAAACAAGGGGATATTTGATACTCTGATATGTCCTTCAATGCTTGTTGAAAGGTTTCAAACATTCTTCCTTTCTTGTGCCCTCTATTATGAGCAAAGTATGCCCACAAAGATTATCGATGTAGACTTTGGAGCTCACAACCTCACACACCATGCTTTGAGATTGTGATTGAGAAGGTCTTATTATGTTCAAAGGTCAGTTCCATGGCAAATACCCTCCTGCAAGTGAGAGAATTGTATCTCAGCCATGTGTTTTTACTATGTCATTGCCCTAGACCATGTTGTGTGGAAATCCGAAAAGATCAACTTGTTGGTGTGCAAATGTCACTTTCTTTTTTCCCCACAAAAAAAAAAATAGTTGTATTCAGAGTCAAAAAAAAATTACATCTTTTAAGTTTTAGATGTGTAAATCACTTCCACATAGTCCTGTATTTTCCATTAAAAAAGATGGTCACCAAAAGATTGTAGTCAACAAAGTTTTTAATCCATAAGGATTCCCAAAAAAATTGTGGGAGGAAAAGATCATTCTTTGCTTTACAAGACCACCCACAAATATTCTCTTGTATGAGAGAGTAAGTCATATAGAATTCATCCGCTACATACAAGTATAAAGCATAAAAGGTTTCCAGTAATATATAAAAAACATATGCAAAAGATATAATCAGAATGTTTGAGTAGCGACAATATAGGAAACCTGTCTGAAGTCAATCAAGGTCATATGTTGTTCACCTAAGACTTAAACTCCTTTGGAAAGGCTATTAGTCATTATGTTAAGTTCCATTAAAAATGCTAAAAGCATGAAAAATTCTCAGTAGCACAGGAAAAAAGACACATCAAAATATATCAATATATAGTTAGAATGTGTATATACTATATAGTACTAGTGATATGCATGCATAGTTAAAACTTAACCATGATGACTATGATGACTGTACGACATAACTTATATGCATCGTTTCCTTGCCGTATCGTATCCAATTTTTTAAAAAATTTGTCGTACCTGTTTCAAACCCCATATCTGTTTCAATGCAACTTAGGAATAGTGCCTCAGGGAGCTCGCAATTTCTCCTATGAACGGCGGATTGAAGATGAGTGCCAAATGGAGTAGTGATATCAATATATAGTGGTTTCCATGTTTGAAAAGGTGCCTCTAAAGGCTTAACCGACTTGTCATCTAGAGGGCTGACTTGGCAGTTGGAATTTGATCAAAATGACACATAAAATTCTACTTTTCCTTTTTCTTTTAAATGTCTGGGACAAGAAAAATAATTTTTATTTTGATTGAAATAAATTATTTTTGACTTTTTACAAAATCATAATGATTATGTAGACTGAACCTAGTTACAAGTTCAACAGGAAAGACTCTCCTCTTCCTCTATATGTATGAGCAGTGTTACATATCACAATTCATGAGTCTTAACCTTGTATGAGCTTATCACACATTTTAGAGCTATAGAAGAGTACACCTTCATGAGAATTTGGCTTATTCAAAGATGGTGCTATCATTTGGTTGCTTGATTGCCTTGGTTGGAGGAGACCCATTTCTCCGTTGTGATAGGTTGTAATGGTTCCTCTAAAGCTTACTTCCCCATGGGTAGTTGATGATGACTTATATTAGCACCATGGTTTTACTCACAAATATGTATGATGGTTCTATTTCACCATTGGGTTGTGTTACCCACCAAAAGTGAGTGACCCCATAGGAGAACTTTTCTCCTTGATATCTCTTTAGCCAGTAGCCACCGATGTAGTTGATATATTGTGCCACTTTCCTCTTCTCCATTAGGTTGTGTTACCCACCAAAAGTGAGTGACCCCATAGGAGAATTTTTCTCCTTGATATCTCTTCAGCCAGCAGCCACCAATGTAGCTGATATATTGTGCCACTTTCCTCTGCTCCCTAAATCAATGATATGTCCCCTCACCCATATGTTGAGAGCATATGTTTGAAGGTGAGCATTCCAATCTTAAAGGTATGTTTTCTATTGTGCAATCGAGTGTTTATGCGTTGTTTTTCCTTGGGCATATTGCGCATGGATTATTGGGCGACTTCAGAGATGGAAGGGTTTTGACCGTAGTTTTGTTCCCTCACCTTAAATGGGCGGTTAATCCTTAATCCTAATCTCATGGGATCTCCTCTATTGGCCTATCACTTTAGAAATGGCACTACTTGGAAAACCCTAATTTTGGTAGCATGGTCTCGTTCCACATTTTTCACTCTCCTCTGCACATTACAAGCCCTATTTCATCATTTTCCCTCTCGAGGTCTACATGACTATTGTGTCCACAAGGCACAGGTACACCTCCTCCCCTTGGCCACATGTCTAGGTCGGGCCTTGAAATGTTGCCTCAAAGGTTGATGCAACTAAAAGAATATTAAAAGCATATCATGGCCACAAATAAGAAACAAAAGAAGAAAAAAATATTATAAAATACAAATGATGGTTGGGAAATTAAAATAGCACGTGGACAAAATCAGTTCTATCCCTTATTATTATGGTCATCACTTTGGTGCCTATTGTTGAGAAATTAACGTTGATAGTAATTAGGGTTTTATTCCTCTTTTCTTTATAATTATTTGTGATGTGTGTTGGCTTCTTTTTACTTATTTAATATGTTATCTTTTAGCAAGCAATTACCAAATAAAAGTGTATGAAGATAACAAGAACAAGAAACACAAGATTTAGGCACTCAGCGAGGGGAAAGCCCCTATGAAGGGGAAATCCCAGTCAAACTCTCCCTTTAGTAGATTCAAATCAAGATAAGACAAACCAAGACCCTTTTTGACCTAGACAAAGACCTCCTCCAATCACCAAGTCATCCCTTCCTTCAAGTAGACAGACTCTGCCAAAGTCATCGAATGCCAGCTCCTCAAATATTGCATCTATCCAAAATTTCGGCCCCCCAGCTACAAAATTTCAGACCTACAGTTACTGTAGAAATTTTGGCCCCTGCAACTTGCCCGAAAACCCTAGAATACTCACGTGTGAGAGAGGGGTGCTCCAAACTTTGATTTTGCTTCTTCCTTGAATTAGGTCTTCTTTCCTGTAATTCACTCTTCTTTATCATCCTCTTTCTCTTGCAAATCGAACTTTTTTAGTGTGTGCTCCAAATGAGTTGAATTGTCTCTATTTATATTGTTTCCATAGGGTCAAATTCCCTCTAACTAGGTTGACTTCTCCAGGACAGGGCCGATTGGGTGAGAAGGGGTAAAATGGTTGTTTTGACTCAAAAATAAATCTCTTTACATGATAGAAAAGTCCAAGAAGTGCCTATTAAATGTGACAAAGACCCTTTTGACTCAAGACAACCTAGAAGCCTTCAATGGAGGCTATGACCTACAAAGAGCATGAAACCCATGTTTCAAAATTGTTTTTCTTTTACAATAAATTTTTTTTTTCTTTTATTTTGACAAACACATTACATCATATATCATGACTCAAATACAATTATGAAGACCAACACTAGTTACATTCTTCAACGCCTAGGGCCCATGAGTCCCTAAATCATTAAGGAACCCATGCAAGTCCCAACCTTTGGGGGGCGATGAATTGCCTCACCTTAAGGGGTAATAACTATTTGTATCATACACAACATGCTCTCCTCCCCTAGAGCCCTTAGAAGTAAAATAAAGAAAAATAAAAAAAAAATAGAAAAAGTTAATGAAGAAGGGTGGAAAAACAAAGATCGATGTAACTCATGTATCCACGATTGATCCCTACTATATCTATACACTCAAGCATGTGGACATCCCTCATCATTACCATCTTTGAACTCATGGCATTTGCCTTTGAGAACCTTGTATCCCCATCTATTTCATCATTATTCACACAACCCCTATCAAATGGAGGATGTACCTTGGACCTCTCTTTCCCTTAGGTGTTGGAATAATGATCCATTTGTTAATTGTTAGTGTTATTGTAAAGTTGTTATTTTGTGTGAGATAATTGTGAACTGCTTGATTGAGAAAATTATGGAGTGATTTGTGGAGTTGTTGGTTGAAAAATTTGTGGAGTTAACAAAATACCAAACCTCTCTTCATGTATAAATATATGTCTATGTTAATGAAATTTGATTGAGTTGGTGTGTGAGAGTTGTATGCATTATTGTTCTCTGTAAAAAAAAAAATAGAGTTGTTTTTTCTTTCATTTGGTATTCAAAACCAGAGTGGTCACAAACACCAGAGATCATGAATGTTGTAATCTCTGTAAGTAACCAGAGCTGGTGTGTGCATAATTGTTGAATTTTTATTCTGTAATTTGCTAGAGATTTCTTTCATTTGGGATGCCAAAGATATTTTGTGAGCTTGATGTTTGTGAAGAAACTTGCCTGAGAATTTGCAACATTAGTCTAGAAATTTTAGTGTGGAACTAAATTTGAGAAGGAGCGGAATTTAAAACATATAGCCAGATTGAAGCAGTCGTGGTTAGATCTGTGTGAAGACCT
Source organism: Pinus taeda (assembly GCA_000404065.3). NCBI lineage: Eukaryota > Viridiplantae > Streptophyta > Pinopsida > Pinales > Pinaceae > Pinus > Pinus taeda. The sequence goes on along the minus strand of APFE030444562.1, from coordinate 19,183 downwards.
GGATAAGAATTAATGCGTCAAGAGGCATGAAGACAATGTTGCAAACACTCTGTGTTGAAATCTACAAGTGCAGACGCTGCAAGCTAGTCCACAAGTGACCTGCGCTGGAGAAAAGCATACGAACCATAAACGTGGACGTGAAATGTGAATGATGTGCTTCTTGTGAATGTTAAAATTAAAAGGTTTATTTATATCTATTGGAGTAGTCTACATAGGCTATAGAATGGCCCATTTTCCGTCACCGGCTGGAAAATCGTCCGGCTCCGGCCACCGGCTTTCTCTCCGCCCTCCGCCACCATCCCTAGCTCCGCCACCCTCCTTCTCCGCCACCCTCCCCTCGCAATCCTGACATTCCCTGACAAAAAATCCGAATGCAGCTGGAGGGCCTGACATCCCCTCACTGATCGGGGACGAGCTGGAATTGCAGCCGCGGAGTATTATTGCCGGTTCCAGTTCGAATTGAGGAGGAAATGGTCACCCACGCGCTACTCACTCACATTACTCTTCGACCCGGCGCTTCCCGCTCTGCGATTCCGCTCTGCAGCTTGCCACCCAGGTACTCTTCGGCACTCCTGTTAGCACCCTCTCAGTCAAGTATCTCTCGGCTTGTTTTTAATTGCGATTAGTACAATACTACAGGGTTTTATAGCAGAAAACAGTCTGATAAATAGCATAAATGCTTACCCTTTGTACTTGTGTTCAGCTCGAACAACATAGTACCGCTTGGAGGAGATGGGTTGGCCTAGAACTGGAATAAAATACACTTTATCCGTGTGCGTAGAGGAATTTTGTCCATTTTGCGTCCTGTAGACAGTTTCCAAGCATTTATCTTGCAGGAAAGGCAATTCTCGCAACTCGTTACAACAGCAGCCCCAACAGCACGCACCCTGCTCCTCGTCGCCTTCCCGCAATTTTGCTGAAAAACTAAATATGCAGAGTAAGGGCCTTCATGTGGGGGGAATAAAACACCGCCCTGTTGGATATTTCCATTCGTTGCAGCAACCTGCTTGTAGGCCTCTAGTGATACCGTAGCGTACATGGTGAACTATTTACTTCTCCCTAAACATTTGTGGCTTTAGAAATCTTGGCCAAGTTGTTTTGACAAGCTGTCACACAGTTCAATATTGGGTGAAAACCATTAAGATATTTTCTCATGGACAGTTCCGTGGAATGTCAAAATGGTTGCCTATCTTGACTTCAAATTGGACCAGGTAAATATGTTTATATAGACTGTGTCGGGGAAAACGAGTCAATGAGACAATTCCATCAAATACCTTACAAAAATCGGGAAGACTCTGTTATATAACAGCCCATGGATACAGATTGTTTGTTTCAAAGCTGGACATAGAACTTCCCCCATAAATCAAAACTGAGCGAAAAATAATAATACGAATATCCAAATAGAGTAGAACAGTCAGTACAAACTCTCATAGCAATAAATATTGCCTATAATTCTTTAGTGCTTGCAAATTAGGGTAAAATTCAATATCATAAGTTGAATAGTTGTGTTGCACTTCATTTAGGTTCATTCAACAATGCTATTGGTTGCCCTTCTTGCCTTAATACCGTGCCAACAACTATCGTGCTTGCATCATAATCCTCCTACAAAATCTTGCTGAAATGGGGTAATGCTTACACAAATTCCTTGTAATATTTTTCTTAACCTATCAAAGCTTTGTTGTGCCTATGAGCTCGATTAGAATCCTTGCGCCTTCATACATTTTGTCATTGTCATTGAACTTCCTATAAACATTTGCTATAATGTAAACTCTTAGCCTCTATAATGCTGCAGGTGTGGGTGATTCTGATATTGCCTTCACTTTCTTTGGATCCATGCATAATCGATCCTTGGGCACCATGAAACCAAGGTAAACTAACTCCTTGAAGCACTGACACTTCAAGTTGATGCACAACTTATCCTTTCTTCACTCTTCATACACCAATGTCAAACGTTGTTCCACTGTGTAGTTGTTGAAAATCAAAATATCATCTAAATAAAGAACTACAAACTTACTAGAGCCTAATCACATGACAGTGTGGTGTTGGTCAATTCAAACGACAAAACTAGTCACTCGTACAAATTGCCTTTGGTCTAGAATGCATAGTTCCACTCGTTGCCCTCGTTGATCTTGATTACAACTATGTTACCCATGATTTTAGTTCAAATAAACCAATCACGAAATGGAATTGTTGAAATTAGAAAATATTATGCATTTTGTTAGTCAAATATAATTAGCTAAAACTGAAAAACATGTAAACAAGATTATAATAAAAAAATTTAATGTATCCTCTATTATGTGAAAATCATCAAATTACTCTGCGAATTGGTTTTCAAATTTATGCCTTCTTTCCAACAATTTCCAAAATGATAATATGCTTATGCCTATACTGGAGAGATTTTGAACAAAGGTCAAATCCTTGCTCCCATGCTCTCCTAAAATGGCTTTTAGTACCAAAGGCCGGCCTCCATAACACGAGACCTACTTGCAGGATCAAAGAAAAACAGGCTTTTTAGCAGGTCCTTCAAGCGGTTTGCCAAAGTAAAATCGTTTCATTTTCTTCGTTTGATGATATAGGCATCTATTTCCATTGATATAGACATCAGAACTCTCCAAGTCTTTTTGTGTGAGTGTTTTTTATTTTAGCACGGTCAACATCAAGGATGTTATATGTAAGCTTTTCAGATTTAAAAGATTGTTCTGGTTGCACTCCTATCATTCAGATTTCCAAGATTGTTTTGGTTGTTTCTTTCCTATTTTTGTAAAATAATCCCTCCTAAAGTCGTCGTTTGAATGATGCTAACAATTCCGATGAAGCTATTAATAACATGTATTTCGTTAGAAGTCCTACACCTGCAGGCACTGACACTTCAAGTTGATGCACAACTTATCCTTTCTTCGCTCTTCATACACCAATGTCAAATGTTGTTCCACTGTGTAGTTGTTGAAAATCAAAATATCATCTAAATAAATAACTACAAACTTACTAGTGCCTAATCACATGACAGTGTGGTGTTGGTCAATTCAAACGACAAAACTAGTCACTCGTACAAATTGCCTTTGGTCTAGAATGCATAGTTCCACTCGTTGCCCTCATTGATCTTGATTTGGTGATATTCACTCTTCAAGTCTCTTTGCAAAGTATCTCATACCACTAAAATTATCCATTAGATTGTCCATTCTCGTTGGAAACTTATACTTGATTGTTGTTTTATTCAATGCTTTAGAGTTTGTACACATCTTACACTGCCCCTCTTTCTTCGATGTCATCAGACCTGATAACGTGCTCAGGCTCACAATCTCTCCATTAAAGCCCTTTGACAACAACTCACCAACTTGCTGATATAATTCCATGCTTTTCAATGTACTCATCTTGTGCAGTGCTTGATTTGGCAATGTCACACCTAGAATCAAGTCCATCTCATGTGCAGTGTTCCTCTTTGGTGGCAATCCATTTGGAAATTCATTGCATGTTGTCTCTATACTCGTGGAACAACCTTTCACTTTTGTAGGGATATTCTCAAGCAACCAAGGAATTTCAAGCAACAAGAGTTCAAGCAAGCAAGGAATTTCCTTGATTTTCAAGGCAAAAACATCGCCTCTTTAGAGATTTAGATCTTGATAGTATAAGATATTTGTCAAATATTTTATAGTAGGTCCTTGGAACTTGTTTTAAACCATAAAGAGATGTAATCAACCTAAATACCAAATGCTCCTTAATTTGTAACCTGGAACCCCTATGTGTAGCGTACCAAGTACCCTTTCTACTCCATTGAGGTTACGGGTATAATCTTTGGCTTTGTCGATTCAGCCGGCTTGCCAAAGGGTACAATTCCGGCAAATGCCCAAGAATTACTTGACAAGTTGTCGAGGGGTTTACCTCAGGCCAAAGGACCAATGGGTCATGGACTCTCGGTTGAATCGTCGATGGCAAGTCGTTTACTCAAAATTTCGAGGGGTTGTCTTTTGGGCAGAACTCTGGTGCCAAATGCTGACATCGATAGGTCAACTCTCGGTTGAAATGCTAAAGTGATGAGGTATTCTCTAAGTCGAAATGTTGACATGGGGGAAACTTCACCATTCATCTGATACATCTTATCATTCTTACTCATTTACTAAGTCTGTAACCTTGACGGTTCAAGGAGCAGGTTTCATTTGTCATTACACACACATTTATATACCATACGAGGAATATACATGTTTCGGTCCTCGAGGGGTTCTCAAACAACAAGGCTTGAAGTCATTACAAAGATATACTCATTATGATCTCAAACATGTCACAAGCTGGAATTGAACCTGGGTGGGGAGGATAACGACATTTCTCCCAACCACTTGAGCTACATCCAATTGACACACACAGTCTCCTTTTTATAAAGAGTAAGGGATGCATCTAAGCTCATGTCATTGCTTTTACATCAATACCTATAGCAGTCATGAAAACAAATTGAAGAGATAAAATTCCATTCTCCATTATACCTGGTAGGCTTCCTTGGTCAGTCAGAGCTATCCAAAATGGCTACAGTCCAAAATGAAGCCTGAGGTTTCAACTTATTGAACTGATAGCCCATAGCTATCATTCCAGTGCAAATACTCAAAGTGGATTTGTATTTCATAAGTGGCTTAATATGAATTTTGTTTTAGGTGCTCTGTGAAGACTAAAATGCATCAGTCGTCTTTACAAACCAGGGGATCTTTCTTCAATTCTCTTGCTTTTCTAGAAGGAAAGATGGAACTCCATTGGCATGTATGCAGTCCTATGAATGGCTTCATTATTCACCATGGAACACATCCAACATCTCATGAGTTTGTCCCATAGAATTGGGGACATCAATTCTAATAAGTCCATTAGCCACTAAAGTTGTTCCCATGGACTTCAGTTGATTCAAATGGTAAATAAACCAGGCTTGTTGGCCATTGAAACTGAGATCGTTGTTCCTACTTAAGCCCCTCAGCACAAACAATACAATGAACTAATCATTGAGTCATACACATACAGCTCTTCAAGCCGTCACAACTCAACCTACAGATGGAAGATTACATTTTCCAAGCCAAATGACCAAGGCAAGGCATACAACTCTACAGAAGTGCAGTAACCATCTCTACGCTCGGAGTTCCGCTCCCTCTAGGAGCCATTAAAGCTAGCTAGTTATTCTCATAGAACACAAACAATACTCATTCTATTTTACCATATATCTCAACATGCCATTACTTATACTTGCATATAAAGACACATTACTTGATGTGATTGCTAATCTGGATATTGATGTTGGGCTAATAAAGAAAATGAAGTAAAATTGCTCTAAAGCATAGAACATACCATTGTTGCCTAAAATTAACAATAAAGAACTAACAGACTAGTTTAAATCTAAGTGTCTAGCTAATAGAAGATATAAAATGAGGTGCAAGTACAACAATGAGAGGAGTAGTAGTCTTCATTCACATGCCAATCAAAACGCATATGAGTGGTGACGTGAAGGGGTTTGATTTGTGTCTTGTTTGCTTCATGTTTGTAGAGTTGTGATGTAAACATACATTGTAGAAAGCCCTTTCATTCAAGTCTAGTCTTGCTTAGCGAATGGTGACCCTAAAAAAACATGGCCAACATTCATTGGATTGCATCTGTTCATGTTGTCAAAGGAATCTTTCCTTTAAGGAATGCCTTGTTGAAAGTGAATGAGGCAAGAAGCAACATGTTAAAGGAAATGCTTGCATCCCAAATTTTTTGCATCCTTTTGTGCTATTTATTTTTGTCATTATTGAGTGATTGATATTTTAGATCTCAAAAAAAGCATAAAAGAGGTTTTATATTTATATATATGTTGAATAACTTGCTAAGATTGAAATTTTGGTTTTGATGTCCTTGCATATTGTTTGACCAGATTAGTTCAAAATGGGCAAGCGAAAGAAATGGCAATATATCATGGATCTTGAGGTGCAAGACCTCAAAGGCAAAATGACTTTCTCTAATAAATACTTGGTTTGGACATAAATAAATACAAAAAACAATGGTATTGATCGTGTTGTTGTAATCCCGTTACAACGAGTTGCTGACTTTATAAAAGGAGAGGAAGAAAATCCTATTACTCCATGTAAATTCGTACGAAAAACAAAGGGTAAACCAAAAGAAAGATCTATTGCTGCATTGCAATATGATATATGAGTATTTAAAATATATATTGTTTAGATCTTTTGAAACCATGGTTATCTTTCTTTGTATGTACTAACAATTTAAATTTTTGGTTTAGTTATTATTGTTCATTTGGCCCAGAGGACAAAAGAGGAAATCTTTCAGCTAAACGAAGGACCTCATTTGTGCAGAAGAGGAATTGCCAATACCACTTTATTGTGAAAGTTATGCATGAAATTCCTGATAGAGCAATATTAACTTTCAATATGTAAAAACATGAAGATAGGGAAGGTTGGGCTTGTCATGGTCAATGTGACACTTCAGGTAAGACCAAGGCCTTGCTTAGGCCAAAGCTTTCGAGGAACATTGTTGCATATGTAGAGAGTTGTTTCTTTTTGGGAGTGCTTATTGATGTAGTGTATAGAACCCACATTAAGAGACATGTTGACATCGATATGGCAACTCGAGATAGACATTTCTTCTTATGCAGGAAAGATATTGTAAACATTTATAATAGGTTGGCGAAGGGAAATTATCAACTTCACAAAAAGGATGAAATGAGTGTAAACCTTTGGTATTAAAAGCATCGGAAAGATTTTTTCTTTTACCAAAAGTCCAATGGTGTGGAGGTCCCTTTTATAATAGGGATTCAAACAAAGTGGATGTTGAAGACAATGGTCAAGCTATCGCACAATAGCTTAATAGCCATGGATTCAACATTTAACACAAACAAATATGGGGTAAGTCAAATGCCAATGATTTATTGAATATATTTATTTAAGTTGTATCCATTCAAAATTATTAATAACTTGTATTTGAATTTATGTAATGTTGAAAATGACAGTATCAGTTGTATACACTCGTGGCATTTGATGAACAACAAAGCGGGGTGCCTATTGCATGGGTCATGGCATCACGAAACACATAAGATGATATTGCAATATGGCTGAAACAGCTCATGCGCAAGTGTTTCCAAACTGTCCTGATTGGAAAGTCAATGCTTTCATGGTTGGTGATGCACTGGCTGAAATCAGTGCCTTGAGGTAACTTTAACATTGTCATGATATAACCAAACTTGCATTTTTTCTAAAAATACCACACTAAAATGCATTGAATATGGCAGGAGGATCACAGGTTGTGTTGTGATCTTATGCGTTTGGCATGTACGGAGGGCTTGGTTGAAAAATGTCTATCGATTGGCCACTAGTTCCATAAAAGCCAAAGAGATGTTCAGTGAGTTAAGTTTCATCATGAAACACACTCTCAATTATGAAGTGGAAGATGCAATCAATCAATTTTTTATCAAGTTTGCAGATGAAGAGAAGTTCTTAGACTATTTCAACAAGAATTGGGTCACTGGAGATAAGATTTGTAAGTAAACATTTTTTTTCATATTATATGCATTTTTTTCTTTTATAAATGTGATATAGTGAGACTGACATCGTTCTATTTGCAATTAGGTATGTGGGTGAAAGGTTGTCGGGAGTTTCCTCATGCAAATTAGGAGACCAATAATGCTCTTGAGTCATACTATTGTTACCTAAAAACAACATTTCTATCTGATAGAAGGAAAAAATGTGCCCAGAGGATGGATTGGTTATTGCATATGCTACTAACAACAGTTGAACCTTATTGTCGGTTCAAGGAAATCTTAAAAGAAGAAGGATTCCTAAACAACTACAAGAGAGAAAAACAGCTAGAATCATCAGTGGAACGAGCAAGAAAAATTATGGATATTGATTGTTGTCCTCATGAGAACATAACCCGTGCTTATTGGGTGAGAAGTCAGACAGATCGAGGTAAAAAATACCTTGTCACCTGGTATCGTAAGGATTTTATAATGTGTGAATGTCCATGGTCTATCCGTGGAAACATTTGCAAGCATGCCATAAAAGTTAATTGGTTGTATTTCCAATCGGATAATTCAAATCCATTGCTTCATCAGCATGCAGAGGATAATATATGCAATGACCCACCTGAGATCAATATAGAGCCTCAAAACCATGATGAAGATGTCGATGCTACTCTTATGGCCACAAATGTTGTTGATGCAGATGCCGAGGCACTTCATTTGGCAACGGAGGAATTGTTTAGCTATACACATTTCATTTTAGATAACCCTTCTACTGCTTTGGCGAAGACAATCCAGTTGACTGATATGCTTAAAAAAATGTTGGATGAAGCCAATAATTTGCACGTTACTGATTTTGACTTCACACCTGGATTGAAATCTCTTGATCCATCTTTGAAGAGGAAGAAGAGTTTCCTTAACCCCACAAAGAAAAGAAGAAGCAGCAGAAAAAACAATGGTTTGGAAATTGATTTAAATGTTGATCCATCAGAATATGAACCATTTGAGTTTCGATACCTCAATAACCGAGGACGTCATCGATCAAATAATGTCGTCTCTATGGTTCCAGGTTAGTTTCATGTGTTGAATAGAGTTATGATTGTAGATTTAAGTATTTAATCATCATTATTCTTTAACATGTGGTATGTTTATTTTTATAGCAATGCAACAATCCCCAACTATGGTGATAACCCAAGACCAAAGGGAGATGCAAGACCATCCAACCTTACTTGCCATGCTAGGTACATTTGACACTCTTTCAATGTGTGTGCACATATACCTTGATGCTCTAGAAAATTTATTTGCGATAACGTTTGACATTTTTTTAGGTAACTATAGAATAAGTGGAGAAGCATCATCTTCTACCATGACTGATCATCTATAGAAGGACTTCAACTCTAGTGGGAATCAATGAGGTATGCACAAAGAATAGATAAGCTAGGTTATTATGGCGTCGTCAGGTGGCCCTTTATCATATGATAAGTATATTTATGTTTTCCCATTGTTATGTTGTTATAAAAATACCTTTTTCATAATCTGTTCATGGACATAATCTGTTCTCTTAAAGTTCATGAAACTTTGTGTTTTGACATGGAATGTTGGGTTGTTTCAGAAGGCTCTAGGTATATTAAGAACATGGGTGCCTGCAAAGTTTGAGGAAAGTTTGAGCCTTCATCAGTGCAATATTAAAAATATGGCTACCTGATGAGCACCGAGGAATGTTTGAGCCCTCATCAATGCAAAAGTAAAAGTTCAATTATATGCCACTACTCTCCTGAAGTTTCATGAAATTTTGAACTTTGACATGGAATGTCGAGTTAATTCACATGGCTCTATAATTGTTCAACAAATTCAATTGTTGGTTCTTTTTATTGCAATGTTTCTGTATTTTCTCACGTAATTGGTCTGATACTGCAGACTAAGTTGTAACAATGTTGTATACACACCACAATTTGGGAATGAATTAGTGTTTTAGACATCAATCTAAATTGTTCTTCAAATATATTCTCAAATGTTAGATCTGTTATATGATCAAAACAAATCTAATTTTATTTACGGTGTTCATATTTAAGAAAGAAGCTCTTGGGTTCATAGCATCTTGATGTGCAGTTTTCTGAACCTGTTGCTTTTGAACCAAGTCACCTGAAACGTGCATTCTTAGTTATTCTAATGCTTCAATTATGAACTCTGTTACCAACTGCACAACCAACTTTTCCATGAGTTCTAAAAACATGAAGCAAACAAGACACAAATCAAACCCCTTATTTGGAATTTTGAAGCCTGATTTGGTATTTTTGAAGAAGATTACAAACTTGCCCATGCCGAGGTCTGATACCACTTGAAAGTTTGGTATTGCATATTCAAGTGTCAATGTTTGATACATTGTATGCTTATGTGAATTTATTATCTTTCCATCATGGATCTGCATATCATATCTTTGTTTAGATGGACATAATGAATCACTTCTAAAGGCTATAGTTTCTTTTTTCTCCTTGTAAACAAATAAACCCTTACATCCATACCAACCAATACATTATGCATCATGTCCATACTCTATAACCTTCAATGCTTACATAAATATAAGTTTGTAGTTTTATAAAGTACACAAATAAAAAATATGTCCATACCAACCAACACATTTGTCTCCTTTACATAAGAAATCATGGTGATGTCCATGCTTTTGATGCCTTCCTCCTGTCATTTGTGTGGTAGATGATCCATCCTCTTGTCAATTAATGACTTGAACCACTAACTTGACACTGCTTCATTGTGCACTATGACATTTTTATCTAACTTCTTCGGAAAATGAGGAACTTATGTGATTCATCTCAATGCAAAAATTTATAAGATTCGACAAACCCCTGTTCAGCATTGAAATTGATGATAGCATTCCATGTTATTAATTATCAATGTGTCTAATATTTTGACCCACATCTATGTAGATTTATATCAGAAAAACTTTATAATCATGATTATTTAGGGATTGCATTAAGACCAGACCTTAAATGGAAGATAACACTCATCTTTTGCATGAATGTTGAACATTTCGAAGTGCTACTCATGGGCAATTTTCTTTCCATAGGTAGGCATTTGACGTGAAAAAAGCATTCCCTTAGTGAGCAATGAATTGACATTGATTAAATTGACTTGCTGGTTTACTTTCGGATGCAGTGCCAACCTGCAATACCCAGAATGTTTCTTCAAGTGCATTTGAACATGCATCTCGGCCTATGCTCAATCAATACCTCAATGTCTGGCAAATTTCTACCACTGGCAATCTCAATTAATATGCGGAAGCTTACCTTTCAATTCCTGGCAAATTCACATTTTATCATTTGCATGAGGAAGCTCCTCAAACACCTGTTCACCTATTTCATGGTTCATGAAAACTCAATAAAAATCAATCACTGTATGTGAAGTTTCCTTCATCCTCATTCTGTTTTAACTATCAATCCCATCAACTTCGGATGCTCTCATACTTCAGATCCATTATCACAATTGCATTCACATATGCTGGATTCAATCAAAAGCTTGGCATTTCACTCACTCTTGGCCATTATCTATATGGTTTCCATTTCACATTAAATTGCACAAAGTTTTGTCTCAACCAAACCTCAATACAATAGCCCTTTTGGTAGAACCATATTATAAACCCTTTTAATTCTGGTTTTAAGCCCAAAATCTTCTTCTTGAATCATTTCCACAATCATTTATATATGGGTTTCAGTATCTGATTTCATATACTCAAAAGTCAATGAGACAATGCCCCATCATTTAACTTTAACTTTATTTTAAATGAACCAATATCAAATATATAAGTGCGCCCTTCCCATTCTGCTTACCAGCTCTTAAAATTGAATGCCAGAATTTCATACCTTGACATTAACATTACAGTTAACCTCATACGACTACTGCAATATTGTTGTTGAGACTTTGCCAGATTGTAATCTTTCAGCCCCTTCGTTTAATAACTTTGCCAGACTCGTTGGCTTGTGGTCTTTTTCTGCAATTTCAAATGTTAATTCGTTGTCTAATGGCTCACAGGCAGAATTTGGATGGTGTTACCAACGCTTTTAGCATTCCATGATTCTGGGTTTAGAATAGTGTTAATAGCAAATGAAATTTGGAACATTAAAACTTCATTTACCAAATCGATACATTCTTCAGCATTGTCCAATCGAATTTATTCGATTACATACCACCAAGTATTGTTGAAGTCTTCAACCCAATTTAACGCCTCCTCCATCAATCCTTCAAACGCTCTACTGCATTTCTTAACATTGTAATTCGATTTGCCAATTAACTTCTGCAATTGCCGTGGATATTACATCCCAATTGTGCGTTGTCTGTAATGTTCAGAACATCGACATTATTTAAATAATATTAGAGTTTTGCCTAATTAACAACATCGATTTTCCCAAATTATGTGCAGAGTCACCTTACAAATATTGAACCCAAACGTATTCATACAAATCGAATTTGTTTCTGAACAAATTACGGCAATAGAACTGGTTCAACATAAAACTACTGCCACCATGCCATTTATATTCAATTCCATCCAACAACGTTCTCCATCAATTGGTAATATTGTAAGACATGAATTAACCAAGTTAAACAAGAAGGAACACAAATGTTGGTCAATTTATTGGTTTAAATCCTACACACTTAATTACCAAATTCTGGTAATATTGTAAGACATGAATTAACCAAGTTAAACAACAAGGAACACAAATGTTGGTCAATTTATTGGTTTAAATCCTACACACTTAATTACCAATTTCAGGGTGTAGACTTGCAGGATACAAGCACTGTATATGCAGAGTTTAGGGCATTAGTGGCTTTATAACTTATGCTACAAACAAATGACAAAAAACAATTTAATGGAAGAAAAATTTGGCTGTAAGTTCTAATAATCAAAAGCAAATAGTTTCTATTATATTTTCTCAATCATATATGCAATGCAAGGTAATGCCAAGTTGCCAACTCTAAGCAATCAACTAGATACTCATTCAAGCAAATTGGAAGTAAATCC
>APFE030444557.1:0-10604 GCA_000404065.3 Pinus taeda | reverse complement strand
TGGACCGACATTTGGACAACTTTGACAGGAGTGAAAACAAACCCTAGACCTAATACCTAGTGACCAAATTTTTCTTGAAGACTCATTGAAATGACAAAATTTGACCTTAACACCTTAAAATCACTTTGTAAGAGCATGTTTGATCACTGGAGGAAGGCTGCAAAGACTGACACTAACCGGTTCATTTCAATGCATTTATGCAATACTTTGCCTAGGTTAGTCAGGGCTTCTTGGAAATCACAACCATAAGGTGTAAAATCATCCATATAGATTTCCATATCATCATGTACTAATTCAACAAAAATGCTCAAGACCACTCTCTCAAAGGTGGCAGGAGCATTGCTAGGCCAAAAGGAAGGACCTTATACGCAAAAGTACCCCAAGGACGGGTCAATGTGGTCTTATCCCAGTCTTCTAGGCAGATTTGGATTTAGTTGTACCCGCTGAATCCATCTAGGAAAGAAAAAAACTTCTTCCTGCCAGGCCATCTAGCACTTGGTCAATGAAGGGTAGGGGAAAATGATCCTTCTTTGTGGTGTTTTTCAACTCCCTATAATCAACACAAATCCTCCGCTTACCATTTTTCTTGGGAACTAACACTAAAGGAGAGACCCACTCACTGTCTTAGATAGGGTAAATGAATCCTGCATCTAGCAGTTTATGCAGTTCTTCTTTGACTATGTCTTTAAGAGTTGGATTCATCCTCCTTTGTGGTTGCGTGACTGGATTGCAACCTTCTTTGATGTATATGTCGTGAGTACACATTGAGGGGTGTACTCCCTTCATTTCCTTATAACTCCAAGCAAAGGCTTCTAGGTTCTCTCTCAACATGTTGCATAGATTTTCCTCTTCTAAAACAGAAAGAGATGGATTACTTTTCAAAGTTTTCTCTGGGCCAAATTCTAAGGTTTTGACATGGAGTGGGTTGGAACTGGCCAAGCATAAGTCAATTGGATGATTGTTTTGGGTTTCCCTTACTTCTTCTTCTAATGGTAGTGAACTAGGAGTTGGACTTTGGAGCAGTTGTTTAATTAAGTCATCCTCATCTTATTGTCCTCCTCCTATGACTGCTTCCAAAGCATAAAGTTGGGCAGAATACACCTCATCTTCTTCCTCCTCCTCCAACCATAAAGGTAAATCATAATCTAGGGTAGGTTGAGCAGGAGGGCATAGGACTAATTGTTTGGACATATGCCAATTCTTGATGGTCATATTCCCAGCTCTGCAGCTAATGTAAGCATCACTTGTGGCCGACCATGGCCTCCCAAGGATGAGAGGGTAACCAGTAATCTTAGCCTTAGGCTGAAGAACTAGGAAATCTGCAGGGTACTCCTAGGATTCAATGGAGACCATCACATCCCCCACAATTCCCTCAAGGGTGACTATGGAACGATCTGCAAGTTGCAGAATTCTTGTGGTCTTCCTCAATGACCCTTGGAGGTTGAGCTTGAGCATGGTGTCCTTGGTCATCACATTAATGGCAGCCCCAAGATCAATCAGAGTGTGTGAGACAATGGTTCCATTGATGTGCACATCTACTACAGGGCTTCCAAGGTCCAAATATTTTGAACATATTACCTGCCCCAGCATTAAGTAAAACAACTGCCCAATGACATTAATGGTAGGGGCGTCCCTTTTTCTTCTTCTTGGATACTTGAAGCATTTCTCCTTAATCAACTTATTGTAAATGGGAACATCTTTGATTGCCTGGAGAAGGGGTATCTTTACACATAGATATTTCAATTCTCCCAAAAGTTCATTTTCTTATAGGGTAAGCTGGAGTGGTTGGGTTAATCTCTCAGGAAAGGGTGGTTTTACCTTAAGGTTGCTTTCCTCTCTTTCCTCCTCAACCTCCCTATGTGGAGAGGGAGGTTGGTTATCAGGGAGAATTCTCCCATATCTTAGGTTGATCTCCTGGATTTCTATAGCATGAGCTGGGTATGATGTCTCTCCATTGTATGCTTGTTGGGCTTGCCTATTGTTTGGGTTCAGATTTGGCTGGGCAGTCATTTGGGGTTGCTTGGGTGGAGCAGAGTGCAGGAGTTGTGGTTGGGTAGGTGGTGGAGGCAATAGATCTGGAACATTGTTGAATTGGGGCCTCCACCCCTGGAGTGGGGTATTCCTCTGATGTGTGGCTGAACATAAGGTTGAAATGACTGGTTGGTTCGTTGGGAATGATATTGAGGTAGACCAAGAAGGATGAGAAGGAGGTCCCCAAGAAGTTATAGTTGTGGTTTTGTTGGGGTTGTAATATGCATGGGATAACCCTTGCATACCCTACTGGTATGGTCTAAGCCCAGGAGGTCTCCTTTGGTTGATGTAGAAAAGTTTCTCAGTGACCCCTTCAGCTCCTTGATATACAACTTTGAGTCCAGGTAAAGAAGGTCACTTGTCTATGGAATGGTTTTCTTCACAAACTGTGCAAATCTTAATACAGTTCAATGGATATTCGTTCCTAGGATGCCTCCTGGTGCATCTAGGACAAAAGATGGCTAGGGCTCTTTTCGCTTCCTCTTGCTTCCTTTTAATGTTCATGATATCCAATTACAAGGCAAGGGTTTGCAACATGTCAATTTTGAAATCTTCCAGCATATTTCCAATTGCACCCTTGATGGATAAGTTGGAGGATGATGTATTGGCCATAGGTTGACTACCCCTACCCTTTTTCCCGACTGCCCTAGAATGGTTTCTAAATATAGTCTTGATATCCTCATAGGGTAATTGGTAGATATCCCCTCCTACTATCATATGTAAGGTATCCAAAAGATCCTCCCTTACTCCTCTAAGTAGGACCAACTTTAGTGACTCAGGTTCAAGTGTACACTTGGCCCTTTAGTAACTGAGCTAGAATCTTTCTTCATAGTCCTCTAAGTATTCATCCTGGACTCTAGTCATCCTAAAAATCTCTTCTTTAGTATCCTTTGACCTACAGTAGTCCCTATATTTGTTGTTAAAATTTTGCTGCATTTGAGCCCAAGTTCTGATGCTATCTCCAGGTAAACCCATGAACCAGCAATGTTACATCCTTGAGGGTAGATGGAAACACTTTTAACTTTTTCTCATCATCTGTATAGTCATAGGTTCGGCATATAACAACAAACTCAAATAGGAAAGTGTCAGGGTCCTCAGTCGTCAGGCCATGGAAATGAGGTAGAGTAGAGGGGCTTATATTCTTCATTTTAGTGTCCCCATTAGTCTCCTTGATGGGGAAGGCACTCTCAATTCTCTCTCTATTTGCTCTGTCATGTTGGTTTTCAGCCATTAGTTCAGTAGGAAAGGGTTCTTCCTCTTCTTCTTCCCTTGTAGGTTCTTCAAATATGTAAGGTTGCTCACCTAAAGGTTCTTCCACTTCACAGTCACCAAAGAAGAGAGAAGGTTGACTGTTGAATGTAGTGGGGGTATTTGTCAAGAATTTCCCTAAATTGTCACTATTCCTACGAGGCATGAAAGGAAATGTTTTTGGGTTGGTTTTTGTAAGATTTTCTTTAAATCTATAAAGTACTTGTAGAATAGAAAGGAAAGAAGATAATGACAAATGAAGGAAAGGAAGCTACTAGATTACTTTTGCAAAAATAAACTAATGGAATAAAATTGAAGATAAGAAGTAGAAGAAAATAAAGTTGGAGACTCGAAATAGAAGAAAATAGTAATCACATTCTACTTAGACACCTCCCCAGAAACGGCGCCAAAAAGTGATGAGCCTAGGTATTGCAACAAGAATGCTGCAACTCCCAGGGCTACCAGCTTTACTTATCAACCCATGGTTTGTACAAACTTGGAGGTAACAGTGCTATATGCACAAATAGAAGTGAAGGTCCTACTTGTTGTCATTATTTATCTGGCAAGAGACCCCAGGGGTTCCAAGCCATACTTCTATAGGGTCAGAAGAAGCTTAATTCTTTGATGGAATAAGAGAAAACCTATTCTAAGAGAGAGCTAATCTATTGTAGTAATGAAGAAAACAACGTGTAATGATAAACCACACCATAACCTAATTAACCAATAAAATAGTTATGCTAAACAGAATTGCTAAAACAATCACCAACCTAATGTTGCTATCAAAGTTGCAAAAGGTAAAGAGCATTAAACTACACTAAGGTGTAAGCAAAGAAACTTAAGCTAAATCGGTTTTCAAGCAGAAGAGCAATCAAAGGTCGAAATCAATGAAAGGAGGACTTAAGGACGCAGTAGTGCATAGGGACCGTTAGATTGATCAATGAGCAGAAGATGGATGGTGAAGATCTTATCACGGGGGCTTAAGCGAATAAATAGATGAATAGGGTTAATGAAACATATGAATGAAAAAGATCTTATTGCAAAGAATTAAGTCAAGAGATGGGCAAACAAGGTAACGAAGCAGATGAACAGCGGATATTGTATCACGAGGGATTAAGTGAAGAGATGGGCAGACAGGGTAACGAAGCATATTAACGGCAGAGATCTTATCGCGAAGGCTTAAGTGACTAGATGGATGAACAGGATGAATTGTTGAGGCCTTATCATGGAGGTTAATTCAAGAGATGGACAGTCAGGGTAATGAAGCGATGAATAGCTGAGATCTTATCACGCGGATTAAGTCAAGAAATGGACGGCAATATTAACCAGAGGATGGATGGCGAATATCGTATCGCAGGGAAAATAAACGTGCAGAAATGATGGAGCGGGTTTCTAAGGCGGTAAGTAGGTTCTTGCGCGCCCTCAAGGCCGTAAGTGGAATTCTAAAATTTCACGCAATTATCCTTACTGCGTGACACGTAGCACGAGAAAACCACCTTTCTTGAATGCTCTCAGGCAGATAACAGTCGTGCAATAATCCGCGCGAGATTGTGCGATAGCCGTTGGATCAGGCAGGGTTGATCAACGGTGGATATTGGCAAAGCTAGCTGGCGATCGGGTGACACAATAGCCGTCAGATCAGGAGAGGCGGATCGATGGTGGGGGTTTAAAGTGCATAAAGTGTTGAGTTGATGCAATAGTCGTCGGATCAAGAGACAGATCAACGGTGGAGATTAAATCGCATAAAGTAAGTGGAAGACTTCACATGAGGCAGCAGTTGGAGAAAATAATGAATCAGACGGTGATTGTGAAGGTTTTTTGTGGATTAGATGGCGAGGAAGTGATGCATGAAGAACGTGTTGAAGGAGGTTTAAAAGGAAATGACAGAAAAAACAGTGAGGGTGAACAAATAACTGCATCAAACAACAAACTCCATAGCTCATGCGAGCACCAGAAACCTGTGTTTTTGGGGTTGTTGAAGGGTCTCTTCCTCAAGTCATGGTCCCAAAGGGAAGAGATGAGGGCGAGACACCTGTGCACAACTTTATGGTGATCTTTTCCCCTATCTAACCTGTAAACTAAAAGAAGGCACAAATGGAAGTAAACTACAGTAAATGCAGCTACTGAAGCAAATGAACAGAAAAAACATGAATAATCTACATTGTATTGTTGTAATGAAAATGAAGCTACCTAAGCAAATAAAACAGAAAACCATGAATCTATGCTTCTTAAGCAAATGAATAGAAAACATGAGTCTATGCTAGCATAACAGTACAATAAAGAGGAGCTTTGGCTGCTCGGGTCGGGCCCTAACCCAAGAGTTTCAACCCTCTGAGTTAACTCACAGCTGGCTTAAAATAGAACTCATTCTCATTATGAAAACCATGGATTACAGAACAAATTGTCACAATCCTTGCAACTCATAAATAAAGTAGAGTTTTTACAATAGAAGTCTAAATCCTACTGAGGTTCTAAGCCTCTCTACTTATGCATCTGAAGTCCTTAACGACTTCCTTCCAATTAGGGAGGCTTGGCTCCCAACTCAAGAAAAATTGTTTTCTATTCTTTTCACTTGCTCATGTTAGGATATTCCGACACATAGGAAATAGTTAAGTGTAACTTGGTCTAGAGTAGAGTTAGGTAAAGTGTGTTTCTTTATTATGTACTTTTGTAACTTACAATCTGACGGTCACGATATGTTCTAGACATGAATTTATTCGATGGTTCATTCTCTCCTCAGTATTACCGATGCTTGATCCATGGCTTAACACCCAATTGGTCCATGATCTCTATTTAAAGAACATGGAGGGTCATTTGTAGGTTAACCGTTCATGAGAGAAGCTTATGTAAATTTTCATTCTTTTATTAATAAATTGTCTAAAGTGGCTGCGTTGGCTCAGGTCGTGGATTGTTTCCCTCTTTGAGGGTTTTAACCACGTCAAGAATATTGGTGTTTTGTTCTGTGATCTGTTTGTGAGCGGTGTCCTTTGGAGTTCTGTCTGAGGAACTTACCCTGTAAATTCCTACAACTCGGTTGTTTTCTAGTCCCATGATTTGGTTGTTTGCAATCCGAGCTGATGGAGCAATATTCAAATGGAGGGGTAGTAAATGAGGAGGATTTACCTCCTATAATTTACTCTCCCTTGTACCATTCGAGTCTTTACCAAGGTCTTTGCCTCAATTCCTTGCTTTTATCCTCTATTCCTGCATTTTTCCTTGCTTTTATCCCTTATTCCTACATTACATGCACATTAGACCACAAAGAAAAATATCCAACTCAACTCATCTCATAAGAAAAATATAATCAAAATTATGCAATAAGTTGTGAGAATAGTTGGTTTGACTAAGCTAGAAGGTGAATTAAGGCCAATTAAGACCCATATAATTACCCAATGATGAGGCTCACCAATTGATGAGGCTCACCAATTGTATGAATCTTATTGAAGTGTGTTGTTGGCTTAACTCATCACTTTGGATTGTCGACTATTTTTCTTTCCAGTTTGTGATGTCATTCATCTCGTGTGTTCCTTTCAGGTTGCATACTATTACAGGCTTCTAAGGGATACACTTATTTTCCTCTTCCGTATGTTAGAACCTCCCCATGCATCTCTCATGACTTGCTACAAGGTCACACACTTGCTTCCAACAAGGATATCTTGCTTATCTCTATGTGCTAACGCAGTCAAGGCATAGCTTTACTACCCACTACTTGGACTACTCCTCCAAACAATCTGAGGTCTAATTGGGACTTCTTACCGGGGCAATCCCCTGACATGTTGGCGGGTCTAGAAACATAAACACGTTTTCAAATGGAATCAAATGCACATTGTGAGTGTGCCCTGGAACAATGAGTTGGTAACTGTCCATTGAGAGGATAAGTGGCGCTGGATTATAGTGTTGGACATTGGATGCAGATTCGACCTTGCAGTGGATTCTGTACTTCCTGGGAAGGAGGTGAATCCTGGAATTACTTTGATGGTGGAAGTGTGAGCCTCTAGATTCCCTTGTTGCAGATGCAGGCATCGTATCCTTTTATTTGTTGGCTGAGAAAATGTGCATATGTGTATATGTGTGTATTATTGCAAATATTGTATTGAGCTGGACTTATAAAGCTGCTCAATAGACATTATGAGAATTTTTTGGGTGAAGCAAATGTGTATGTGTGTATATGTGGTTATTATTGTAAATATTGTAATGATTTGTGTTATAAAGGTCCAGTGAACAGTATGTTTTTCATGTTTTAGCAGATGGTCATTGTGAATACCACAACAAGCTATGTTATAAAGCTCCATCGGTAGTATGTTTTGTTTTCAGCGGTCTTTCTGGTTATAGGTGTCATTGAACACCAAGGATGGTGTTCCCCCACAGGGGAAGATTATGTAACAACACTGGGTAAAAAAATCCATGTAAATATAAAAATATAAGACCGACATCATGGGACATGTATTCCAAGATGAATATTGGGCAAAAATATTAGTGGGGTGTCGCTTCGGTTTATTATGGCTAAGGAAATTGGCAAAGGCTTTGGAAAGACATGAGGCATTTATTGACATTTTATTTATGAAAATAAATGAAATTACAAGAAAAGGAAGGTGAACGGTCACAGATTGCATGTGATGAGGAAATTGGAGGAAAATAATGGAAAATAAAGAAAATAGAGGCCTCATTGATAAAAATGCTTCAAAGGATCAGTTGGTAAGCTTTTACTCAAGCTTGGTCAGTGTGAGCCTTTTGTGAGTTCAGTTTTTGAGCTCTCATTCTATTCTCTCTCATACTCTTGGACAGTTAGATTTTTCTTAGAGCACTCTTGGAGAGTGTGGCATACTTATATTCTTGGAGCAAGAAGGCAAAGGAAGAGGAGGAAAGTGCAAGAGGACATCAAAATCAGCAACTACAACAGGGTTTTCTTGTAGACACTGAGTTGCATGTATGTTTTCCTCACTAGTTTGACATGCATGGCACATGCATGTGGTTTATTGGTCATGATATGTCATTGGCATGGAGGATTGCCTGGATTTACAGTGGATTTTCCTAACCTTGCCATTTCCTAGATAACCAAGGTGTTGTGGGTTCATTTCTTTGTTTTTCTAGTTGGTTCTCATGTTTCATTTAGCTTGGGTTGAGTTACTAGTTCCTAGAAGCCTTGGTTGGACAAACGCTCTGGAAGCCTTGAGTTACTAGTCCTAGAAGCCTTGGTTGGACAAATGCTCTGGAAGCCCTTGGTGGGTTGAGTTACAAGTCCTGGAAGCTCTGCTTGGACAAACGGTTTGGAAGCCCGACATCAGCTATGGGTTTAGTTACTGGTCCTGGAAGCCTTAGTTGGAACAAACACTCTGGAGCCCTAGAAGGCTTGGGTAGAGACCAATTTGATGATGGTTTGTGATGTCCAACCATGAAGTGGAATCATTGTTTGATGGGTTGAGGTGGTTCGGCCTCTAGAAGCCCTAGATAAATTTTGATGGATTCTTCCATGAGATCCCACATTCATGCTTGGAATATGGCACGAGCGTGACTGGCTAAAGTGAGATTTGGCTCAACCATATCTACAATCGAGTGGTTCGTGGAAGTACCAAACCTGGTTAGCCTTTGCATCATTAATAATAGGTTATTTCTTCGTGTTAATTCATGAGTATTATAATGGTTTATATGTGGATTATATGGTTGTTGTTTCCTTGGTATTTCTATTGTTATTATACTAGTTATGAATATGAATTATGACAATGGCTATATATGGCTCTCATCATGTTTTTACTTGTAAATGAATGAACAATGTATCTATGTCCTAATAGATGATAATGCAGTTAATGTGATAAGGAAACAATGCCTCATAGCAAATCTCATATAAGTATGATACCCTTATGCTCAACTCTGTTGTTAAGACCTGTAGATTTCATATATGTGATATGTTTGATGAAATGCATGTCATGGCTAGTAAGAGTCCAGTCTAGTCCTTGTTGATGTTTTTGCATATGTATCTTTGTTCCCCTATGAAATTTCATTTATAAAGGTGACATTGAGTTTTGGGCAATGACCTAAGCTCTGGCCCTGAAAAAGTGGCACAAATCTCAGAGTTGCAAGCACAGCACTGGAGAAAAAATTCCCTAGAAGCTCCCTTGCCCTTGTTGTGGGAGATTCTGGAGCCTCCCAGATGCACCCTTGCCCATATCAAGGGAGCGTCTAGAAGTTTGATGTACAAAAACTTCAGTTGGTCTCAAGGGCAGGTTACCTGAGTGGTTGGGATGGCTCCTGGGAGTTTTTTTGTTGATGTGGAAGGTGTATGTGGCATGTTTCCATCGATTCCACTTCCTTAAGGTGACATAGGAGGTTGAATCCCATCATAGTGGCCTCTCATCGCATATTTACCTCGATCGGGTGGTTACTTAGGTAGACGTGGGATAGGTTGTTACATTAACCAGATGTTAAATCCATGTAGATCGCTAAACTTCCATCTGGGTTGTGTTTGTCTTTACGAGGGAAACTATTGCACATTTATCATGGTGTAGGAGGAGAAGAAGACTTAGGTTTTGCAACAACAAACTTACGTATAACACATTTTAAGACCTCTTAAGACCTCTGCGAAGACAAACAATATATGGAGAAAGAAATAAAAAGAAACCAGTATTTAAAGAATGAAATAAAATCACACCTTCCAATTACATATATATTGGCTTCGCTAATTAAGAGGACCATTTGTATTCCTAGTGTTGCCTTTGTTTCTAGAGGAATAATCCATGGAAAATTTTAGATTCTGTGATTATACTATTGTATGGAAATTTGATTTATATATGAGTTGAAAGGAAAGTACAATTTGGACAAATTATTGATACGTGGACAAACTATGTACTGGTATTAACCTATAAAAATTTGGAATGTGCCAGCCACTTTACAACATCATCAAACAACCCAATTTTCTTCAAATTGACTAAGTGCAAAGGAATTTTGTGCACAATTTTGTCCCAAAAAGCATCTTCATTGAATGATTTATTTGGCTTAACACAATTTATGCTATTGAGCTTTATAGTTGGGATGTTGTTTTTCTTCTCACCAATCCTCAACTAGTTCTGCTTCTTTGGTCTATTTCAAGGCTTTCAATGGGTGGATTCCCTAATGGTATAACTAATATCAACCTCAAGAATAATTATGATACGTTGGATGTTGTGTGTATTGACATATTGAGCTTGTTGATGAAATAAGTGCTCTATATAACTTGGTTGTAAGACCCATTTCCTATAGGGCCCCTTCAAGCTAGACTATTACACTAGATTTGTTTGATATTGGAATTGGTTACACTAGATTTGTTTGATATTGGAATTGGTTTTGATTATTTA
>APFE030444556.1:0-18051 GCA_000404065.3 Pinus taeda | reverse complement strand
AATATTGCTAGATTTTTTCTAGATCCATGTTATAATTGTCAAAGTTCAATATTTTGAATGTCTTTACATTTACAAGAAAATTTTAAATTATTTTGTTTAAATTCCGTCCACTTTTAATCTTTGGAACCTCTGCTCTTTACAACTCGAATGAAATTTGGAGCCCACTGTATCTACTAATGAGTCACCATTAAGATTAGTGATTTCTACAATAAAAAGTGGACTTTTAAGATTGGAGATTGCATTTAAAAATGTGGTCCATATGGATAATTTCCTAGTAATATTATTTTTGGTAAGCACCACACCATTTGTATGTAATGTATGTTAAAATGGAATACAGAAATATTACACAAATTATCTTTCTCATAGGGTATTATTGAGAAATTTTGAATTTTTTTTCTTTCTTATGGAAATAGTGTATAGATTTTTTTGAAATCACAAAGTATATATTAAGGTGTTGAATCAATATATATCATCAAAAACTCATTTTAAACAACAAAATATCATAATTTCATCAATTTATTTTTTTGCCAAATTAAAAAAAACTTTAAAAATATATTATATTAAATAAATACCTTATTTTAACATATATATAGATAATCAATACACAAAATAACTTTTTCCAATTTAAGTTTTTGCAAATCAAACAACTTCGACTTTTAAAAATTCTATTAAATTTAAAAAAAATATTAATGAAAACCAAAAAATAATTCACTTTATCTCTTAATTAAACTACCATTATACCTTTTATTTTATTAATGATATTTTATGAAAGGGAAAATTTATATTCGAGATAGACAAATGTATATTTTCATCTATCCTTTAAAAAAGAGGTGTGTGTTTATACATACCTGAACGCCTTCACCTAAAAAGGATAGACAATAATAAGCAAATGTGCACAATTAATTGGATGTGATATGCGTTTTCTGAGTAAATTTTCTAAATTTAATTTTATTGTCTTTATTACTATATTTCGAAGCTTCATTAAAGCCAGTTATTTCCTTCTTATATAATATATTTTATACAATATATTCTTTTTACGTTAATTATTCACTCTTACCTCTAATTTAATAGGTTCGGTAAATATTCTGGAACTCAGGGGTGTTTTTATTATCCTTTTAATTATTTTTTGAATTTATATATGTTTTTTAATATATTATTAAATTTTAGAAGATAGATTAAATTTCTACTTTTAGTGTAAAAATTGAAAGATAGAATTTATATTTATGGTATATTTAAAGTTAATGACATATATAATTAATATGGAGATCATTCATAACATATGGTAATTCTCCAAAATAAAAAATGATAACATATGGTAATTCTCCAAAATAAAAAATGACTTATAATAGTGGTATGTGTTATAATTAGTATAAGTATATTTTTATTTAGTTTTTTTTAAATGAAAAGATTTTATTTAGAGAGATTTGATTCCTCAAATCCGAAATTAAAATAGATATATTCACTTATATAAATATTTGATAACATAAGGTTACTCTTTGAAAGAAAATATGATTTATAATAATGGTAAGAGTTATAATTAGCTTTAATATATTTTTTACTTGATTTTTCTAAATGAAAAGAATTTCCAGATAGAAATTTCATTCATAATTTTAGAGTTAAAATAAAAAATTGATAATATTCAATATAATGATGATAAACATTATAATTAGATTTAAAGTGTTTTGTTCCATAATTCTAGAGTTAATATAAAAAATTGATAATATATGATATAATGATGATAAACAATATAATTTGATATATTATGTGCGTCATGACTGACACTCCTAAAGTGTGGCTTGAGTAGACCTGTGTGAGGAGAATGTAAGCCCTGAAAATCACCTTTGGATGGATGCAATTATTTTAAGATGTAGAAAGATTTGATCCCTCTCCAGGCTTGGTAGGTCCGGAGTTAAGATAAATATAAAAAAATTAATTATTAGTTTTATACGAAAATATAATTAAGGTTGCATTTTTCATATAATATAAAAAATTCTGTATTTATTTAAATTCTTTCATGAATGTAAAGGCTTAATCTATGGCTTGAAACCACCTAACTCGAAATTTTGCCCATGATTTCAAACTAATAACCTTCACATCACAAAATGCCTTAACAAAACCACCTATCACCATTACTTCAATATCTTGTACACCCATAACATAATCTTATTAACTATTAAATATAAATATATATGTTTTTAAAATAAATGAATTTTATTAATTTGAAATCTAAAATTAAAATTAAAATGGACTCCCTCGATCTCGACTCTCTCTTCCTAGTTCCGAAATAAGAAAGTTTATTTTTTTTAAAATTACTATGAAAATATGGATAATGGCACGCTATGTCAAGCATAATCATTTCCATTTAACGAAAACATGCGAACTTTTCAAGGGCTAAGGAATGTAAACCAGAGAAAGCACATACATCTGAAACCTGCATGTTAGGGCATGTGCTTTCTATCTTCTGTCAACACCAACATCTTACTTTCCTTCTTTCACCTTAACCTTCACCTAACGACTTAGCATTCAATTTGCCTTCTGAAACACAGTTGAAATGAGATGATATGAGCTTATGTACGAGTAAACAAAGGACTAATGGATCAAGAGCTTCTTCTCCACCTCGTGTCGTTGTATGAGCAATCAGCTAAAAGCGTTCTCCGTGTGCAAAGGCGTTGCCTTCATCCCCTCCGTTGCTTACACGGAGGAGCTTATCTTGCGGGCCCTGACTACCTAACTTCTAGGTTTCGGAATCTTGCGATCTCCCTTTACCCAGAGATTCCCAATTGGGATAAGGAGAAGAGTATACACAGAATATAATCAGCTTGCACATCGAACTCTAATCATCACAAATTCCCATTACCGAATCATTGAGATCTTGAAGATTAGCATCTGTTTTCTCTCGAATGATTCTATTGCAGCGACTGCGAGGCACACCAATCTGTTAAAAAGAAACCCTTGTGCCAACCAAATATCCTCCATGATTTGAGCAATCTATCAAATTTCGAAGAATACATAAACTTTTCTTCTTAAATCTTCTCTCCTAAAGGAAAAGCATTGTGCCAACCAAATATCCTTCTCCGAACATCTTGAAAGATCTACACACTGCACAGTTTCAAAGAATCTTTAAACTTTTCATGCAAAGTAAATGGAAAATGCAACACGTCAAGTTTGAGGGTCCTACCGTCATCAATCAGTGTTGAAATCTGTCAGCTATTTAATAATATGCTAGAACACGTCAAATTTGAGGTTTAAATTTTAACATGAATTCGAAGTTCCGACGTCCACAGAAGATAATATAATGATAACATGAGATAAATGAATGAATACGTGTCTTATCTTTTAGTAGATTGTGTCAGGGTGATCCTAATTAACAGCTCCATGTAATTGCAAAGGGTGGCGTCTGAAAAAGAATGGAAAGTAAAAAGTGTGCTAGAGATTATTTTTCTCAATATTTAAAATAGTTAAATAAATTAAACTGTAAATATAGTAATAAATGACTAAAATTAAACTGAATTGGCTATGATACTCAGCAGACGAGCAAATCAATACTATGACATTTAGAGAGTAAACTGTAAATCTCAGTAATAAATGACTAAAATAAAATTTGACATTTATGAAATAGAACTAAAATAAAACAGAATTGGCTATGATACTTAGCAGACAAGAAAATCAATACTATAACATTAAATTAATATCTCAACAATGTCTATCAACCAGGAAAATCAGTGTACAATGCTGCAGCTAATGAGAACTATACCGCATGGATTGCTAAATATAAAACATGATAGTGGTGAAAACCTGAGGATTTAGTTGAATTGGTGAATCTATGTCATTATCTTTTTTATTTGAGGATGGCATGTTCTTTCCTCTCAACATTCTTGGGTGAGGTTTTGTGATTCAGGCGGAAAGAAATGATATTTTTAGATGAACCTGATTAGTAGAAATATTCCGTTCAGATAGAAGTTACCAGTGGTTCGTAGATTTTTTTTTTTAATAATATGATGATGTACTATATGTACACAAAATTGTGATGTTTTATATGAACGTGTGAATATATGCTGGTCTGTGGCGATTGTTTTCTTATTTTGTTTTGAGCCTTTTAATTAACAAGTTTGGATTGTTTATAATCTCAGTTTTTATTTTTTAATATATTTTGATTTAAATTGCAATGTTGTAAATGTTAATATAAATTTTGAATTGTAGGATTGAAAGTTAAAATTTAATTAATAAATTGTTATTAATATATGACGTTAAAATACATTTATAAACTATAGACCACCCATTACAGGATATACTCAAATTAAGTAGATATTAAAGTTGAATATAATGGAGGGGTTCAAGATGCCCATGTAAAGTATAAAAACGGATGTGGTTTAAAATGTCAGAGAAGAGATGGATAGCCTACGGGAAAGTGAATCCTCCATTGAATGTCTAATAACACACCTCCTTTTAATCAAGTAGCTTAGATATAGCCATCAACCTCCCTTTTATTAAAACCAATCATTAAATGGATATAAGACTTCATGAAAATGCCATGACAACTAGTTATGAAAGAATGGACTAAGCACTTTCGTTAAGGGTATGCTAAGAGTTCTACATTCCAAAAGTCAAAAGTAATGTTAGTGTCTTTACACGAAAATATTTTACTTCTAATGACTAAAAAATTTATTATAGCATAATTCCATAGACTAAAAAATTCATTATAGCATCATTCCATATAGATACATTTACATTATGCATTTAGCGTTCTTTAATTATCTAAGAAAGTTTAGAGATTCGCATGGGATGAGAGAGTATGGTTGTAGGTGAACATAGGAATGACTACAAAATTCATTATAGCATCATTCCATATAGATATATTTATATTATGGATTTAGCATTCTTTAATTATCTAAGAAAATTTAGAGATTCACATGGGATGAGAGAGTATGGTTGTAGGTGAATATAGAGGTTGGGAAAGGGGAAATCTTTACTTATTGTATATTTTTTATAATTTAAATGTTTTAGAAGCCAAATATTGACCTTGTTGGGAAATCATATAGAGGATATAACAAATTAGACATTTTCCACATGCACTAAACAATAGTATAAGGGAAGGGTCTTTGACGCATTATTGAGTAGAGAAAGGGTATGTCATCCTTGCATTGGGTCGTGTAGTGGAAGAGATTTATTTGTTCACCAATCGCTACATGGGATGTTTCTAAAGGCTAAGTGTGGGAGAGAATATGTCGAGTTAAGAGAGGGAGAATCAACAATTGTTTTATTCACTTTAGTAGCTTCATATCCAAGCCTAAGTGTGATAACTATAGTATATACCTATGGTTTGATGGAAAGTCAAGGTTTTCTTCCATTAAAAAAATGTTTTTCATTGTGTATGAATATGAAAAATTTGTGTTTATTTCCTTTACTGAAAATCACTGTACTATGCATGTTGTGTTTGACGATGTTTGATTTTTTTATTACATTATATCTATTCACACCCATAAAAGAATTAATTGAAATTTTCAGTCTTCTTCTCACATGTGCATACTAGTCATTATGAATAGTTGGTCTTTCTAGATAAAAACTTGGAATCCCATCGCAATAACTATTTGTCCTATGGTGTGATTGCATAATAGAGGCATTACATTTTTACTTTTTTTGTTATAATGTTTTATATTACAGTCAATGAAGTTACCAAGTGGTATGAGAGCCATATAGATAATTTTCATGTGGTATGGGTGTATTACATGTTTGGTGAATTTCAAGGTTTTCCATGTGAGTTCCACAACTTAAAATGATTGATTTATTCAAGTTGGCACGTTTGTAGTTTATTTCCTTTTCCAAAAACCATTGCACTACGCATGTTGTGTTTGTTGATGTTTGATTTTTTTTATTACTTTTTATTTCTTCACACCTACAAAAGAATTAACTAAAATTCTCAGTCTTCTTAGCACAAATGCATACTAGTTATTATGAATGTTTGGCCTTTCTAGATCAAAACATGGAATCCCACCATGATAACTACTTGTCCTATTGTGGGATTGCATAATGGGGGAATTCCATCGTTAATTTTGTTGTTATAATATTTTATATTGTAGTTAATAAAGTTAACAAGTGTTATAAGAGCTATAGATAGATTTTTTATGCAGTATACATGTATTATATGTTTGATGAATTTTAGGTTTTTCCATGTGACTTCTGCCACTTAAAAGGATTGTTCTTTTGAAGTTGGGATATTGAGGGTAGCTGTACTTACATGATGAAAATTGAATAGTCAATCAAAGACTAATGACCAAACTAGGGATTTGTAAGGTTACATTGGTTGAAA
Organism: Pinus taeda; assembly: GCA_000404065.3. Taxonomy (NCBI): domain Eukaryota; kingdom Viridiplantae; phylum Streptophyta; class Pinopsida; order Pinales; family Pinaceae; genus Pinus; species Pinus taeda. The sequence goes on along the minus strand of APFE030444556.1, from coordinate 11,744 downwards.
TCCATGCTAAAAGCATATTATATCATAGAACAAAATCATTATGAACATTTATAGCTTATATGTCTGACTATCTAAAATTGTGTTGTCATGAGTTTGAACGTGTAACACCCTTCCAGTTTCTATGTTAATGTTTAATATTGACTATCTTTAGACATGGACTATTTTTAGATTAGATGGCTAGGGAAGCCATGTTTAGACTTGTAAGATGATGTGATTAATGAAATTATTGTGATGTAATTGATAAATTATTTATGAATAATAATAATGTTGGAAATTACTTGGGAAAGGAGCACTAGAGTTAAAATATTTCTTTCCCTATTGGAAACAATTATTGGTGGTTAAATTCAAGATGAATATTCCCTCAGAAAATATGCTAAACATTTGTAGGAGTAACATATTTAATATGATTGGAGAGAAATATCACATTAAATAACTTAGTGTGAGAAATATACTAAGCCTCAATGAAATAATGTGCTGCAAGAGAAAAAGGCAGGATTTAAGGAAACGGAAAGAACATTTAAAAAAAAAGGGGGGGGGGCTAGGAAAATGGGTTGGCAGACTCAAAAGAAAAATGTTGCTAAAATATGATGGGAAGGAAACTTATAAAGGAAAACCACCCAAGAATCAATTAGGTTGTTTATTCTAGAGGCCAATAAAGATGATCTCGAGGGAACTCATAGAGTAGTTCATGGTCGAGAAGAACGTGATCGGTTCAGAGGTAGTTCATGGTCGAGAGGAACATGATCGGTTCCTGAGTATTTTTCAAACATCAGTGGTAGTTAGAATATTAGTTATAATACATTATTAATAGAAAATGTTAATTCTTATCCATGCCCTATATGTTTTTATTATCACTTATAGATGGTTACTTATAGGCTATTGAAGATAACTTCATATATATTAGGACAAGGATTAATTATGCATGCATGATATATATCTTTCCTAATATGTTATTATGAGTCACATGCATCTCTTTTTATGCATATATGGAAAAACTTGTGTTAGAAATCACAGGATAATTGTGAACTTTCTTAAATATGCAAGTACATACATTTAAGGATAAACCATTTTCTATATAAATTGAAAGGAATCAATAAGTTCATAAATATTGTTAGTGTGAAATCATATCAAAGATTATTGTGTAGGCATATAGATCTAGAGGACTTAGCATCACACCGAAAGGGTGAAATTTGGCCTGGAATTTAAGGTGCATGTGAATCCATTCTTTTCCATTTAGATGTAAACATGAGTATAGAAAAAATTAATTTAAGTAAATTCCTTAGCATTCTCATACAAAGTAGAACAACTATTTATGGGATAAGAGACAAAGAAACTTACCATTAATTGGTAGAAAAGTAATGATGTCATCTTTTATTACTACTAAGCATTATGCTTTATTGATTTTTCCCTGAATCTAGAAGTAGTAAATATAAATGAAGAAGACTATATAATTGGTACAACAAAAATATACCTACTTAAAGGAAGTGAGAGGATAATGATGAGCCTCATCATTGGCTAACTATGTGGACCTTAATACACCTCCAAGCTTAATAAAATCAACTCTTCTCATAATTCTTTACATGTTTTAATTATATTTTTCTTAATGAGATGAGAAAAAGTAAGATGTTATGTCTAGTGGTCTAATGTGCATTGATTGCAAGTTTTTGAGAGAACATGGAAATTATGGCTAATAAAGGGAAGAAACTCGAATGAGCCAAGGAGATATTATAGGAGATAGATCATCCTCCTTAAATCCTCAATCATTCGAATATTCCTCAATCAAATCACACTAGCTCGGAGTTGAATGTAATCAAGTCATGGATATCATGGGCAACCGAGCGAGTGGCAGTTAAGAACCAGTTCATCTTCAGTTTGGGAGCCAAGCCTCCCTAGATTTAAGGAAGTTTCTCGAGACTTCAGTTGTATAAATGAGGATGCCTAGAGCCTCATCAGGATTCAATTTTTTTATGTAAGAGCACTAAGCATTTTCGAGTTCAAGTTTTGTGGAAAAACACCGTTATGTAATTTTTCAGATATGATAATGAGAATGAGCATTTCCTTCATCCAACACTGACTTGACTAAGAGGGCTGAAGATATTGGGTTAGGGCTCAACCCTATCAGCAAAGTCTCCTCTTATTGTACTTGTATGCTTAGGTTATTTCATAGGTTAATTTATTGAATTGATTTTAGCATTGTTTCATTGCAAGTAGTGGTGAAGTTGATTAGTTTGCTTCCGTTTGTGGATAGCTTTAGCAATAGCTTTAGAGAGATAAAATAATACCAAAAATGCTGACAGTAGTTGGATTTGGCCTCACTCCTCCCTTTAGGGACCATGGTTTGAGGAAAAACTCCTATTCAACACCAAAAAGATGGAATTTTGATTTCTTATGGAATTTGGGGTTTTCTGCTACTTAGACCAACATCTTATCAGTTTTCAAGAATAGGCTTTAATTTTCATTTCTGATATCTCCAGATTTGTATTAGATCTCATGGTTTTTCACAATATTCTGCAAGTATTTCCATACATGAACTAGGAAACTAAATAATGAAATTATGTTTTCTTAAGTTGATTTGAAATCTTCCTTGTTTGGTATGATTCATGGATAAATGCCAGTGATGTATGTATTGCAGGTGTTTCAATAGCTCATGAAGATGTCATGGCAGTAACCCTAGCCTAACCTCATTCATCCATGATCACCAAAAACCACTAAGTCCCTTAACCAATTCATCATTCCATAAGAACAACTTTCCAGTTTTGTTAAGAAAATCCAACCATCTTACAAACTCTGTTTTGAACTCTGAAGAAGTCCAAACCACTCCCTTTCCTTGTTTCTTCCATCATTCACCTTTCCTATGCCCTATACCACCTTCCAAATCATTCCTATTGCTATTAGCCGGATCTTGTAGGAATACAAGGGATCCTATAGGAGCATTAGGACATCTTGGAGGAAGCATTAAGACATCTTGTATGATGACCGGTAGTGGCCTGTTTGAGGCTAATTTGTGGAAAAGGCATACAGGAAGATAGGAGAAGAACTCCACTTTCCTCCCAAGCCATCTGACTTTTCACAACCATCTCTAACCCACCTGCCACATCACCAAGAAGATTTATCATTCACATTTTCACAGAAAAGGACAAAAAGGAAAAAATAGTTATTTTGTTGATTCATATGCACAAATGGTAAAATGTTTGGTTATCTTAGATTGCATGCCTAATATAGTTAGGATTACACAAATATTAGCTTATAATTCTTCTGAAGCAAGATCCCTTAACAAATAGTTAGATGAGCAGTGTGTTTGAAGAAATTATTTTAGTCTTTCATCAATGTAGTAAACAATATTTCCATTCTTCCAATTAGGGTAGAATTCCCCTTTCTTCATTGGTAATCAAACTTCTTCTGAATCAATAGAAGGCTAGTTTGAGAAACCATAGTGGTCTATTCCCATCTTAGTATTGAAAAAGAGTGGATCCATTGCATCTTCTTGTGTACACAACACATTCAACTCCAAGTTTGAACTAACCTCAGGTTGATAAAGTAAAGTTGGTAGCCCTAGGAGTTACAACATTCTTGCTGCAGTACTGGTGCTCATCACTTTTTGGTGTCATTGCTGGGGAGGTGTCTGAGTAGATGTGATATTTTCTTTCTTTCATCCATTTCTCATCTCTTTCATTCCAATATTACCTTTCTTTCTGCAAAAATAATCGTAACTTGGTTTTTTTTCTTTTCAATTCTGCAAGTAAGTTTTCATTCAATAGTTAGTTTCCATTCAGTATGTTATCTCAATTCTGCAATTAATCTTACAGCTTGAAAAACAAAATATAACGAAAACCCTTCTTTCATGCCTCATAGGAATAGGGATAACTTAGTGAAATTTCTACCAAATAACCCACCACTTCAAACAACCAACCTTCCCTCTTCTTGGGTGGCTATGAATTGGAGGACCCCCTAGGTGAACAGCTAGAGATTTTTGAAGAGCCCGTAGGGGGAGAAGAAGAAGGAAAACCCATTCCAACTGACCTAATGGTTGAAAATAGAAATGACAGAGGAGATAGAGAAAGAAATAAGGGTTTTTTCCCCATCAAATAAATCAATGGGGATGCCATGATGAAAAACATAAGCCCCTATTCTCTTCCTCACTTCCATGGCTTGACCTCAAAAGATGCATATAATTTCTTGTTTGAGTTCGCTATCCTATGCAGACATTATGATTACACCACTGATGATTAGAAGTTGAAATTATTTGAATCCACTCTCAAGGATGCAGCTCTACACTGGTTCATGGGTTTACCTCGGGATAGCTTCACAACCTGGGCTTACATGGAGCAAGCCGTCAACAACAGGTATCAAGACTACTATAGGTAGAAAGACACTAAAGAGGAAATTTTTAGAATGACCTTAGGGCATGATGATTCCTTAGAGGATTATGAGCAAAGATTTGTATTATGAGGTCCAGGTGCACACTTAATCCTAAGTCACTGAATCTAGTCCTACTCAAGGGGGGCAAGGAAGCTATTTTGGATACCCTAAACCTAGTAGTAGGAGGGGACATCTACCAGCTACACTCTGATTATATCAAGACTATCTTTAAGAAACATTCTAGGGCAGCTATAAAAAAGGGTAGGGGTCATCGAGCAATGGCCAACCCATCCTCTTCTAACACATCCATAGAAGGTGGAATTGGAAATATGATGGAAGATTTCAAAAGTGAAATGTTGCAAACCCTTTCCCTACAAATGGACACTATGCACATCAAGAAAAAGTGGGAGGAATCAGAGAGAGCATTAGGCATTTTTTGCCCTAGATGCACAAGGAGGCACCCTAGGAATGAATGTCCACTAAACCTTATAGAAATCTACTAAGTCTGTGAAGAAAGCCACTCCACAAATAAGTTCCCTTCTCTACCTGGACTAAAAGTTGTGTATCAGGGAACTGAAGGGGTGACTAAATAGCTCTGCTACATAAATCAAAGGAGGCCTTATGGACCTCAACCGTACTAGTAGGGCATGCAATGTTCATCCTATTCACTTTACAACCCTAACCAAAACACATACATTCCCTCTTGGGGGGGGCCTACTCATCCCTCCTGGTCTACAACTTCTCTTTGGTCTTCTGCACCTCTGTACGATTCCCAGCTAACCAAGCAACCATTTTAGCCATATACTCCTCGACAGATATAGTGGAATGCACCACCCCAAGGGTGGAGGCCCCCATACAACAATGCTCCAGATTTATTGCCTTCACCTCTTACTAAACCACAACTTTAAACCATGCTCAACCTATACAACCTCAGATGTGTAACCAACCAAATCTTAACCTGAACAACAAACAGGCACAATGCGTATACAATGGAGAGACATCCTCAGCTAGTTATGTTGTGGAAATTTAGGAAAACAACTTAAGTTTTGGGAGAGTACTCCCAGACAACCCACTTCCATATCCACCTAGGGAGACTGGAGAGGAAATAGAGGAAAGTATGCCTAGATTGAATCCACCACCCTTTCCTGAAATATTAACTCATCCAGTTTAGCCTACCTTAGGAGAGAATGAACTTTTGGGTGAATTCAAGAATATATGTGTCAAAATAAAACTTCTCCAAGCCATTAAGGATGTACCTATTTAAACAAAATGTTAAAGGGAAGTGTTTCAAGAATCTAGGGAGGAAAAAAAGAGACACCTATACCATTAATGTCATTGGAGAACTGTCCAACTTAATGCTGGGGCACATGATTTCCCCAAAGTATTTAGACCCTGGAAACCCTGTAGTAGATGTGCACATAAATGGAACCATTGTCCCATACACCTTGATTGATCTTGGGGCTAACATTAATGTAATGACTAAGGACACCATGCTCAAACTAAATTTCCAGGGTTCATTAAGAAAGACCACAACAGTCTTGCAGCTTGCAAACTGTTCCACAGTGGCCCTTGAGGGGATTGTTGAGGACGTGATGGTCTCCATTGAGTCCTGGGAGTACCCTACAAACTTCCTAATTCTCCAGCCTAAGGCCAATCTTATTTTCTCATACTTGGGAGACCTTGGTTAGCAACTTTCAATGCCTACATCAGCTGTAGGGATGGAAACATGACTATCAAAAATGGGCATCTTCCTAAGCAATTGGTCTTATACCCTCCTCCTCAGCCATCATTAGAACATGATTTACCTTTATGGCTAGAAGACGAGGAAGATGATGAAGTCTAGTACGCCAAACTCTATACCCTAGAAGATGCCATGGGAGGAGGATAGTCAAATGAAGATGATTTGATTGAACACATACTTGAAAATCCAATTCCCAACACCTTGTCCTTAGAGGAAGTAGTAGAGGAAACCAAGATCAACCATAAGATTGATCTATCCTTAGCTGATTCAAACACTACTCATGTCAAAACAATAGAATTCGGCTCTGAAAGAGCTTTGAAAATCAACCCCTCTCTTTCTATACACCAAGAAGAAGAGTTGTGCAACATGCTAAGGGAACATCTGCATGCCTTCACTTGGAGTTACAAATAAATTAAGGGAGTGCACACCTCGGTGTGTACTCACCACATTTATATTAAAGAAGGTTGTAAACCAGTCTGACAACCCCAAAGGATAATGAATCCAGCTCTCAAGGATATAGTCAAAGAGTAACTGCAAAAGATGTTTGATGCATGATTCATTTACCCTATCTTGGACAGTGAGTGGGTTTCTTCTTTGCTGTTGGTTTGAAATAAAAATGGGAAGTGGAGGATTTGTGTTAATTATAGAGAGTTAAACAAGGCAACAAAGAAGGACCATTTCCCTCTACCTCTCATTGACCAAGTGCTAGATGGCTTAGCAAGGAACTTTAAGTTCTTCCACTAGTAGAAAATGGGAAATTAGTGACTAGGTGACTAAAAAATGAGAAATCTTAAGCGACCCCACTAAAAACGACTAACATAAATGACTAATTTAGTCTTGGGTTAAAATATATGACTAGCTAATAAGTAATACAACTAAAAATGACTAACATGAATGACTAATTTAGTCTAGGAATAAAATCCTTGATATCCTAGTTCATTTTTCATGTTGGCTTTACTAAAGTTGATCTCTTTGTTGGTGGATTAAGGGAATCCAAGTAACCCTTATATACAACCCTCTATTTCTATCAACATTATTAGGGTGTTTAATATTCTCAAAGGCCTCTCTCACATGGCATTTATTGTAATGGTCTTCTTTTTACGCAAGCTTAGTGCCCTCAAGTTCAATGTGATGACAACAAACCCTGAATTGTCTTGAGCGACTTTCACAACATTTAGTTTCATTGTGTGCAATCTAGCGTTTGTTGTTGCAAATTAAGAATGGAGATTGATCATCAATAAATTATGACTAATGTATGTGAAAGTTATTGAATAGGAACCTTGAAATTGTTTGAGATTTTATTCTCTTGTTTGACATATTATGAGATTTGCGGTAGATATTATTTCTTATTTAGAGATCATCACATGTTAAGATCTTGATTTATTATTATTACTAAGGACATGTTGTCCTTTTCTTTTTTCAAGGAAAAACAAGGTCGGAAACCTAAAGGATGCTTCCCCACATTCATGGATGACATCCCCAATAAACTCATTGACATAAAATAATACATCAAACATAGTGAGATTTAAACTATGCACTTGCTAGCACATATCTAGCCAAATTCCCAACAGAATCAATACAATTAATTAAACATGCCCCTCCTCTTGACATATTGTTCTTTTTATTAAAATACTTGGTTAATTTTTTTTTTGAAGTACCCCACATCCAATTGTAATACTACATGAAATATCTTACCTTACTACCTCATTATTAAAATATCAAGAAAAAAATACATTTAAATCTTATTAACATTTATCAATAAACCAAATATCCAAAATTGAAAATTCTATTTAAAATATCTATTCTATAACATTACATTACTCCCATCTTCATAATCGCAAAAATTTAAAAAACCATTTTCCCCATTTTTCATCACAAACCCTCTTTCTATTTTGCATTATCATATATTATCTTTCTACTTTACATTATCATATATTTTCGATTTTAACTACTCTTTTGTCAATCCCAAAGATTAAAAAAACGCTCTTTCTGTTTTGTATTATTGTATATTTCTTAGTGTGGATGGACATAAGATTACATATATGCACCACCTAATACCACTTGGGGTGAGGAGATGCATCCATATTGAAAATTAGAACGCACTCAATAAGGTACAATGAGGGGAAATAAAACTTCATACAAAAAATCAGATTGCATACAAAACACGTCACATTGCATGGAATGAATGAAAACATAAAAAAAATGGAGGAAGAGGAAAAATAGAGACCGAGGCAAGAAAATTGAAAGAGAAATATCTTCTTGATCGAAAACTAGAAATCCATGCTCTCTTATGTCATTACAAAGAATTTTACTTGGGCAGAGCTTTAGGCACATGCGTAGTCGACTAGAGTGCACGTGATTTTGTAAGAAGTACCCTGCTAGCTTATCTTTTTCTCCATGCACACAAGTTTTTCATATCAAAACTTTCACCATCATTGATCCTCGTTGAAACTTCGATGCAAAAGACAATCCTTCGATGCAAAAGACAATCCATATGTGTTCTAAAATTTCTTTATAGAAATTTACAATTAAAATAAATTGCATGAACTGATGAAGAGGAATTGTGATCAAATTTGTAAAATTTCTAATGAGAACAAGTGTCTTTAATTTGGTGAGCTCCTTCCATGCAAGTACTCCTGTTGTGAGGCACGACGCTGTTGGAATTGCAGGGGTCGAAAAATATAAAATGGCCATTGTAGAAGGAAGCTTGCTGGAGATCGGGAAGAGGCTAGAGATGGGGAAGAGGCTGGTGCTGAAGGCCTTCTAAATAGGGTTCGTTATCGACATCCAGCTCTTACTGAGCTACTGGTGGTTTAATTTGGAAAGCAAAGGGCTTACTATTTCTATTTTAACTATGTTGTTTTTGGAAGCCAGAACCTTTTCCTTACATCCTCGCTATTCACCCATTATCTTCGACTGTCAGTAGCACACACGCCCTTTTCTCCTTGTCTCCTTCTAAAATTGCTTTAGATTGGTTTCGAAACGTCATCCTCGGTCATGTTTTCCGTCCTCTCTTCTGAAATATTCCATATCGCTATCATTTTCCTACTGGTTATATACATTCTATATTGTATCATTTGCGACCAAGTGAGACTTTTTCAAACATTCTTAATTTATCTTGCCAGATTTGGTTCTTGAGCCTATGACCTACCTAGAAATGACTATTTATCCTATAATTTGGAGGAAGTGGATTGGATTTTTCACCATATCCCATCCTTGTAAAAATTTTGGGATTAGATGTTGCAATAGATAGTGGACATGTCTAGGCTGTTGTTGTGATGGATGATAGTTTGGCTACATCCACATTCATGCACTAGCAGTTTCTGATACACATTCTTGCTCTGTAATTCTTTGGGTTGTTCAGGTGGTGCATTTTTTCTAGTGCCCCTTGCAGGAAGAATCCACCTATTTTCGTTCCCGACAATTTTCAATTTGGTTAGATATTAATTATGTGAGGTTGGTGGTTGTTCTACAAGGCGCAAATTAGCACAAAAATGGAATTTTCATCATATTTGGATTATGCTTTTTCTTCAAATTTTTAAAAGTATACGTGTAAAAAACTGATTACATTCTCCTTTAAAGATTTTAAAAACATGAGTTGGAAGAAAACACTCACCTTATTATTCTCTATGTTCTCATTTCCTTAATATATTTCATTCTCCATTCTCCTTGTCTTCACTTTAAAATTTCCATATATGGATTAGAAACATGAGTTGGATGAAAGCAATCACCTTATTATTCTCTATGTTCTCTTTTCCTTAATGTATTGCATTCTCCATTCTCCTTGTCTTCACTTTTCATTTACTATATTTTTATGGATAAAATTTCCATATATGGATTAGGTTAATGACGTATGATTATTTAACCTAGGTCAATTGTTTACTACATGAATTAGTTTGTAAAGTGGGGATTTAATTAATTATTATATTTTTCTATACTTTTTAAGAGAATAAATATTATTGTAAGTAGGAGAATGTTTGATAATATTATGGAAGGTTTGAGAAGATTATGAATTCGTTAGCTCTTATTTAGGGATAAGAGATCAGATGTGAGATATTAGGGATCAAGAGAGATATTTTAGGAGTTATTTAGGGATCTAGAATCTATCTTGGGTTCTAATCCATTTGTACAAATTAAGGTGAGCTTATGAAGCATGTAAGAAGTAGAAGTGTGTGAGTGAGTGTTAGGAATGAGAGACCATGAATAGGGCATAATTTCTCCCTTAAATATTTTCTTATTTAATTAATCATTTGTTGAAATTAATCATTTGTTGAAGATTTTTATGTGTATATACTTGATGTGACTTTCAATTCAGTTTTCTGTGTGTTTGTAAATACACTATGGTTCGATGTTATTTTACTTGCGTCATTTTTTTGGTATCAGAGCTCGAAAAGTTGCTCGTGGCTTTGGTGCTAAAAGAAAAAGGATGAATTATTGAATGTTGCTACAAGTTGGATTCATGCTTTAGAAACTAAGCTGGAAGCACCAAAGAAGGCATTGAAGGAAGCACTATCGAAACTGAGATCAATCAACCACTGGCCTGAGTTGATTTTATTGCAAGATTGACACTAACTGCCACTCCTTCAACTTAGGAATATTTTGCCCAGAACACGGAGCCACCCGGATCTCTAATACTTTGAAAGTTGGGCTCTCGATGAGATCAAAACAAAAACACCTGTAGCAGAGTTCAGGGGATGTTGTGTGGACCAAATCCGTCAAAAGGTGAAGGTAGGTGAAGATTGTGGTGAGGAACCAAAATCTAGTGAATATTTGGCCGCAAAAATCTAAATTTTTTATTGAATTAGCCGATAGATCAGATATTGCCAACTACGTTGTGCAGATATCATAAGTTAGTGAATAAATTATGAAGAATAGCAATCTGTACCAAAATATCCATACCAGAATATTGTGTTGAATTGGTGCTCCAGAAGCGTGAAGAGATGGTGTTGAAGTCATGTTCCAAAGACTATGTTTGGAGGCACCAACGCTGTGTAAATTTGCAGAAGATGAAATTGATTGTGACAGCAAGTTAAGAACATAGATCTATATTTAGATATGTTGCTTGCAGGGATCACCTTACTAACACTTCTAGTAGATGAGCTTTTATGAAATTCATAGCATCTATTAGACTTTCCAGAAAATTTTACAGATTGGCACGTGAGATCCTAAATATTTACTAAACTAGGCATAGAAACTATCTCACAGAAATATTACAATAGCAATCTCGTAAATCACTTACAGAATCCAAAAGGTTGCTACGAGATAAGGCTGCTATAGGACGTGTTTTAATTTGGTATATATTTATGGTTAGTGCTTTAATTCTATTTGTACTATGCAACCCGTCTTACAAGGAGGAGATATTCAATGCAAGTAGTATGCAGTAATTTTAATGTTGAAGCTGTCAGGGTGAAGAGTAAGCCACAAAATATTGTCTGCGGCCACATTCGACGCAGGATTGAATTGTTAAATAATGAATTCATACGGGTGAGAATCATTTTATAGATGAGGAATGATTTGTTATAGGGTTTTATGAACCCAACGTTTCGGCCTACCAAGTGAGTCCATCATCAAGGGATGTGTCAATAGATATTCACCAGATTTTAATGATTTATCCAAGAGCTCTATTTAGGATATATATAGGTTT
>APFE030444554.1:0-10955 GCA_000404065.3 Pinus taeda | reverse complement strand
CTCTAGTGCCTCCTTCCTTCTCCTATTGTGTCATATTTGTAAATCCTTCAATCCTATCCCAAGTTGTTCTTAAGGGGATGTTAGGACATTCCGACACATAGGAAATAGTTAAGTATAACTTGGTCTAGTGTAGAGTTAGGTAAAGTGTGTTTCTTTACTATGTACTTTTGTAACTTACAATCTGATGGTCACAATATGTCAACGATATGTAGTGATCCGACGGTTCATTCTCTCCTCGGTATTACCGACACTTGATCCGTGGCTTGACACCCGATTGGTCCATGAATTCTATTTAAAGCGCATGGAGGGTCATTTGTAGGTTAACCGTGCATGAGAGAAGCTTATGTAAATTTTCATTCTTTTATTAATAAATTGCCTGTAGTAGCCACGTTTGCGCAGGCCGTGGACTGTTTCCCTCTCTGAGGGTTTTAACCACGTCAAAATACTGGTGTATTGATCTGTGATCTGTTTGTGAGCGGTGTCCTTCTGGTGTTCTGTCTGAGGAACTTACCCTGTGTATTCCTACAATAATATCCCCCCATTCCTCCATCTCGGGCTCAGAGTCCTTTTCCATGAAATTGTCTTCCATTTCCTGTATCAGCCGACGAATGTCAGCGTCGGTGCCTTCTTTGTATGCTCGCACGGCTTCTTGCACAACTGTCCTCATGGATTTCCTGCCACGTCTCTGATTCGTTGGTGTCGAGGTCGTCATGTCATTTCTACCCCGCTGGCTCTGCCGCCCTCAGCGTCCACGACCCTTGCCTTTGCCTAAGCGAGCCATATTTCCTTTTAATACCCCCTGTTTACCATTATCAACATCAGAAGTTAGTTTTCCAGGAATTACACTCGTCCCATACGCTTGCTTGTCTCTGTCGCTGGGCCTGCCTTCCCCTCTTCTGTCTCTCCCATAATTTTGGATATTCTCTGGTCTCTCTCCCCCTGGGGTAATAATGGTCGGCCCCTCATTTACCCTATCCCCCACCTAGATGGCATACTCAATTTTCTCAGGCTGCCCCTTTGCCCTACTCCCACAGTCCCCCGGCATACCAGTGTTCTGATCCTCACACTTCCTCATCATGCATACTTCTGGCCCGTTCAAATCCCGCCCTTCCTCTGCATTTCCCTGCTTTCCCCCCTCCTCCTCCAGCTTACTATGCATACCAAGGTGACTTGCAGACCCGCTCAGACACGACCCTCCCCCAACAATTCCAAACTCACCTTCCTCTTCCAACATACCATGTATGGCAGAATGAAATGCAGAAGTTGAGGTTAAGAAAACATACCCGGCCTTGCGCTCGACCGTTGAAGAATTCGACACTCGCTCAGCTCCGCTTTCTTCCTCCCTTCGTTGCACACTGAGCTCGCTTCCTCCCCTAGCCACCATCATGAACCCTTTCCCATCTGTCGTGCGTCCCATCCCACTACCGTCGCCATTTCTTCCTTCCTCTCTCCCCACTCTCCTCTCACCTCGTTGCCTCGTAACTCCCTAAGGCATGCAGGACGCCACCGCGTCCATTTGAATTATGATGGGGACAGTTGGTAGCCGACCTGGCCAACCTCTCCCCTACACTGTCCTTCTAATCGTACTCTCCACTTCCACCACCCCGATTGGGGGACGATGCAAACATCAGTTTTATAAACTGTCTTAGACAATTATTCAAAATCACTCATATTTTCTTGGACACCATCAGAATTCACATTTTTAGATGAATGACTAGATGTTGACGAAGATGTTCCATATTCTTCTCTTTCATCAACTAGTGCCCCATCTGAGTCCACATGCATGCCCACCATTTCAGGTTTCAAAATTCTTCTAGATCTACGACTGGTTTCAACAGACTTCCATCTCAAAATTGTTCCTTCTGGTAACAACCTTTTTAGAATCTCTATCGTCTTGAAGCGAAGAGTTCCTCTCTTTATTAAATTGAAGTCATAAACAAGTATGTCAACATCCTCCAATTTTAAGATGTATGTGCGGCAACGATTTATATTTGTACCCTTTCTTTTTCTCTTTCCGCCATTTTTTTCAACTACCATCTCTGGCTTATACACAACATTGAATGGGTGTGTATTTGTGGAATACCAATGTACTTCAACACCTGTAACATCCTCATTTTCTGTAAAGACCTTTATAACCTTAGCAACCCAGAATGGATAGCCATTGGGATCTCCATTTGCTAGCACTGCGATCATGCAACCCTCCTTAATATCCTGTACTGAACCCCTGTAAAGGTCTTCCATGGCTTTACGTTGTGCATGAGATCGTCTAGAACCAACATACATCACTCTTTCCTCTGCCTGTGAATAATTAATAATACCTTGAGATTGTTGTTGTTCAACAATGTTTATTTCTTCATGTTCATTTGACACATTTTGTGGCCAAATAAATGTACTTTTCAAAGGTATATCTTCATTTGTTGTTGTTGAAATGATATCACTTTGATTATTGAAAAATGACTCTCACCAAACTGAATCAACAATGTCAAAGTACTCATATGTATATCTAATACATTTTTTAATTTCTTCTAGGCAATCATAATAATTTATGTCTCTATTATGTCTGCGTGCATCATGAACTTCACCAACTGATTGTAATAACGATATTTTTGATGCAAATATTGGATGATCTGGAATGAACTTTAAAAATTTCAAACCTGATGATGGTGCCCATTCTGTAGTAGTTGAATACTTCTTGCCCCATATTAGTGTTTTCCCATCAATTTTTTTGATACGAAATTGATGTTGGAAGCTGATGTCATTAAGTTGTTCAATGCATTTCTCCTCACCATGCGATCCTAGAATAAACCTTCGTATGTCAACAATTTCTTCCAACACATCAAAAGTAGGCTCTGGCATGTATGATTTCTTAATACATTCAATTAATAATGGCAAGCTTCCAACTTCCTTCCTCCTCAATGTGACTGAAAAACGACTGAAAATTTGATCAATATGGTCATGAGTGTGCCCAACAAGAAGGAAACCAACCTTTACCTTCTAAAAATTCTCAATTCAACAAGCATGTTTAGATATACAAAAACAACATGATTTTTGTTTTCACAGCAAGTGTTGTCCAATTGTAGATACAAAACTTTAGGAAGATTAGTAGACCAATGAGAAAGCACATCATGAATTATGGTTATTGTCATATTTGCATCATTATCAATATTTAAAGCTGTGAATTACACCCTTGCAACATTTTTCCATTGAAGACCATACAATTGACCAAGTGATACTGAATAAAATTTTCCTCTTGTAAATTTTTGAGTGTGCGAACAAAATATGGTAAAAGTGTTTTCTTTTGGTCCATACCATCAATTATCAAACCAAATATTTGTTTGGATTATCATAACACTTCTTTTGATGCTTGTACAACTTTTTCCTTTCACTTGTTTGTTGTTCACGATGCTCCTGAAGTTCTTTGACAATTGAATCTACACAACATAAAAAAAAGCCATTAAGAAATATGTTTTCATAGTTGATGACTATACAATTTAAAAGTTAAAGTTAGGAATGCTTACCTCTTTCTGACCCTTCACATTTGTCCCTTTTTTATTTAAGAGAAGCACATGTACTACAAATCCCCATCTTTGTCTTCTTAGGAATACGAACATTGTTGAATTCTTTCTTCCATACCTTCACAAAATATTGATATGTAATAAACTGACCATGTCCCTTAGCACCTTCTGCATATTCTTTGTATAAGATGTAGATTTCTCGTCTTGAAAAATTATCTGGAATATGTATTGTCTCTCTATTTGGCATACACTCTCCATGATTTGAAAAGAAATCTTTCATCCATGACATTGCAGTATTTGATAATGGCCCAAACTGTCGTTTATGATGTACTTCTAAATAAAACGTGGGATCCTTTTCCAAATTTTCTTGAATTCTCGAGAGATGAAAATTCCCCATCGTATGAAACATTTTGAAAGCCTTTCTACAAATAAATAAAGACCCAATATGATAATCATAACCTGATAATGTAGATTGCATGCACCAAACTAAATATGAATTTTGCATGCTTTTATTCACTTGAAATGAGAGTGCCGATATAACTTCTTCTCTTCAGATATTCTGCTCTACCCCTTGTATAACTAGAACATCTTGCATTGATACGAAAAGGTCTATTCCTACTCCCCGATACAATATTTATTGGCAACATCTCCATCATTGGATCATCATTAAGAGGACTGTTATCCACACTATGATCAATTGTGCTTTTCAAATACTGATTGGGAGGATATTCTTCATCTTCCCCTTCTTCAGTGCTATTGTCATAGTCCTTAGAATTGGGTCTACATGGAAATTTGACTCGATGTTTATTGGATATTCTTCCTCATGTGCATTGTTAGTGCTGCTCTCATAGTCATAGAATTAGGACTACGTCGAAAATGTGACTGTTTACTTACTAACAATGCTACATCCTGTCCTTTGTCACTGCTACCTTTATAGTCATTAGGGTTAGGATTAAGTGCTTCGTTAGTATGAGGATTCTTAATTTTTAAATAAACTTTATTACAATACCGTGGTTTATCAATATCATATATCCAAAAAACCATATTTATTTCAAAGTCAAAAGAAGTTATATATGTGTATTTAATTTGATAACTAATTTTTTAATTAAATTAAAAAGCAAAAAGTGCATAACTATTTTGACTATTACTAACAATATTTAATGAATATTTCATAAATGTTAAATCTCTACCATCTATCTATTACTAATTGATAATTAAATTAAAATGATAAAAACCATATTTTAAAATAAAAACATCTATTATTCTATTATAGTAATTAAGTTTTCCAATTTTATTTTTTAAAAACATTGCATCCATATATATTTGAAAACTCATTTTAAAAAAATCCCCAAAACTTTTTTTTTTTACATGTAAGGAATTGATAATTGTTCACGATTATTTGAACTGGTTTTAAAGTCAACGTATTTTGGTTGTCATTATAATTTTTAAACTAGTATTAACAACAATAAATAAGTTGACACAGTCCCTTAGGCATAACATCCTTACAAGTGCTGCTGGGTGAAATGAGCTCCTGCGCGTGCAGGTTTGACCTAGCAACCATTGCTGCCTCTTGCAGCGCTTCCGCTTGGCAGCCTCCTGCTACTGAGCTCTCCTAAGCTTGGGCTTGGCCCCTCTCTGATGCGTTCCCTCTCCCTGCGCAACCTCCTGCTGCTGAGTTCTCCCTCACTATGCCCCTCTCTATAGGGGGAGATTCTTCCTCCTAGCAACGAATAGATGATCATGAAGCAGTGTTTGCTTCTCTATTAGTAGAAAATGGAGTTCCAAAAGCCAGGCCAACCACTAGTAAATTCATGAAGAAGTTAGCAGACATTCCAAAGATCTCATTACCTCCAACACTCCCCAAGAAAGCCGCTATCTCTTTAGTTGAAGGTGGTTTGGTGGGACAATTTACAGGGTTGTGGTCCTCTCCCAGAGCAGTCCAAAAATGGGTAGAAAGAAACTGGAGTGCAAATATCCAAGGGAAAATAGCCATAAGATTCTGTGGAAGGGGATATTTTACTTTTCTATTCGAAAATAAGGAAGACAAGAATCTAATATTTAGAAATGGACCCTATTTTATGGATTCAAGAGGCTTATATTTGAACAGATGGTCTCCAGATTTTGATCCAGAGATGGACATCCCAAGTACTGTTCCGATTTGGGTCAGGTTGCCTCATCTTCTCATTCACTGTTGGGGCGATGAGTCAGTGAAAGCAATCGGAAATGCGGTAGGCAAGTACATAGACATATGTGAACCAAAAGATAATATGCACGCCTGTGCTAAAATCTGCTTGGAAATAGACCTGGGGAAAGGGCTACCGGAGGCTATTAAAATCAAGGTGGACTAATGGACACACATCCAACAGTTGGACTATGAACAAATCCCATTCAAATATAAGGTATGCCATGAATACAGTCATTTTGCAAATAGATGTAGTAAGCTAAAAGAAGTAGAGAATACTGAGAATGTTGAAGCTCAAGAAGATACTTGGGAACAAGTAAAAGAAAGAAACCCCATAATAAACAAGCTGCCAGTAATTCTTCTCAGCCTCATGAAACCAATGCAACAGCCTCTATCCCCCCAATAAACACGACCCCTCCAGCAAATCCTTCCTCAAATCCATTTGAACTTCTGGGAGAAGACCTGCCATCCCCTTGTTCTCCTTCCCAAGCTAATGCATCATCTCATCTCCCACCCAGAGCCCATTCTCTCCCCCACCCACAGTTGACCAAATTCTTACAAGAAACAAAGTAAAAGAAAACAACCAAGCATGGGAACAACTGAAAAAAGTTAGAAGGAAATCCAACAAAGAAATAAGAGACGAGGTAGCAGCAAAGGAAATGGCTATAGGCACCCAACAGCCAATGGACTCTTTTTTCGGCAAATAGAAGGGAAGTGGAGGGAAAAATCAACAAAAGGAAAAGGAAGGGACCCATCATAAATCTAGTAAATAATGATTGTGGTCTCTTGGAATAGTAGGGGTCTGGGATTCGCTTTGAAAATCAATGCAGTACGAGACATAATAAAATAGGGACAACCAGAAATTCCTATGATCCAAGAGACCAAAGTTAGCAATCAAGAGGTTCAAACACTGATCAAAACTCAAAAAAATTTCGAAGGAACAACCATGGACTCCAATGGAGCCTCAGGCGTTATATGCACAATTTTGAACAAATGGAAATGAGAACTTGTTAATCAAAAACTCAATAACTATTAGGTAAGAACATATTTAAAAAAAAGAGCACGAATGAAGAGTATACCTTCATAAATATATACTCTCCAAACCATTATAGAAATAAAGCTCAACGCTAGAAATCAGTAAAAGAAGAAGCACAAGAAGGACAGAGGGGAAAAATAGTGATAGGAGGAGATCTAAATTTGATTAGAAATATAGATGAGAAGCCGAGAGGTAATTATTTCAGTGATCCCTCAAGAGCAACACTAGAAGAACTTATAGAAGAGCACAAACTCATTGATATTCCTCCAAGTAATGGAAAATTCACGTGGAGTAATAAAAGATCAGGGTCACACAATATAAAGGAAAGATTAGATAGAATCCTGATACAATAAAATTTGATAGCAACCTTCTCCATAATCAAAAGAAAAATAGTGCATGCTTCAGCCTCTGACCATAAGCCTGTTGTGCTGATATTGGATAGATTGGAGAATCAAGGTCCGATACCTTTCAAATACAACAAAATCTGGGACAACAAGGAAGATTTTGGTAAACTAATAAGGGAAAGCTGGGAAACCAATGTAATAGGCTCCCCCCATTATGTATGGGAAACCAAGTTGAAAAATTTAAGATTACAACTAAAAGCATGGGTAAGAGAAAACACTCTCAAGGAAAAAAAATAGCGCTGCAAGTGAAACTCGAAAAAATGAGCAAGGAAAAAGAGAATCAGCAAGACAGTGAACAAGAGCATGCTTAGGAAAAAGAAATTTTCATGGACCTATACAAGAAAAACAGGCTAGAGGAGGAAATTAGGCAAAAGTCAAGATGTTTATGGCTAAAAGCGGGGAACAAAAACACCACCTTTTTCCATAACAACCTTAAGATAAGAAGAGCAGGTAACCAAATCGAAAAAATTCAAGTGGAAGGACATGAAATAAGGGAAACAAAAGCTATCAAAAAGGCTGCCCATAACTACTATTAAAATCTTCTATTAGTAGGGGACCAGGAAGTGGACAACGAAGACTTTCTTCAACAAATTAGCAGCAAAATCAATGAATAGAAAAATAGGGAGCTCGAGAAAGAGGTCACAGAGGAGGAAATAAGAGAGGCAATTTGGAGTATGCACCCGGAAAAAGCACCAGGGCCAGATGGTTTTACAATTGCTTTCTACAAGAACCATTGGATGACAATAAAAAAAGATCTAATAAGAATGATAAAAAATGTTTTTAAAAAAAATAAAGTGGGAGAAAATACTAAAGCTTCTCATCTGGCTCTCATCCCAAAAGATCCAAATCCTATCTCCTTTGATAGATATAGGCCTATCTCTTTATGCAACTCCTCCTATAAAATCATCATGAAAATCTTGGCAAATAGACTGAAAAGAATTCTGCCTTACATCATTTCTGAAAACCAAGGTGACTTTATCTCAAAAAGACAGATTACAAATAATGTTATTATAGTGCAGGAGGCCATACACAACAATATTCAAAGAAAGGAAAAGGGCATGGTCATAAAGATGGATATGGCCAATGCTTTCGACAGAGTAAATCATAATTTATTTGTAGTTGTCCTTCAAAAGTTTGGCATCTCTCCTAAGTTCATAGGTATTGTTATGACATGCATCTTCACCCCTTGGATAACACTGTTGATCAACAGGAGGCCAAGCAAATATTTTCGCAGCACAAGAGGTTTGAGGCAAGGGTTCCTGCTTTCTCCTTTCCTCTACATCTTAATGGTGGAAACGTTGAGTATTCTGCTAGAAAACCAAAGAGTAAAGAGAAAAATCACATGTATTAGAATCACCAGAGGAGTTAAAGAAATAAACCACTCGCTTTTTGTTGACGATACTCTTCTCATTGGGGGAGCCTCCAGTATAATTGCCAAGCGGTTTAAAAAAGTTCTAGATGATTTTCTTGATGTTTCAGGAGGCCTTCTAAACAATAAAAAATGCAGAATCTACACTTAGAATGTGCCAATTAACATTATGCAGAGGATTTCTCAAATAATGGATATTACGATTCAGCTAAACTGGAGCCATTTTACTTATCTAGGTTTACCTTTAGCAAAATAAGTGGTTAAGTTAGAGGTCTGGAACAAACATATTGAAAAAATGAGGGGGAAAATACAAAGTTGGGGAATGACATGGTTAAATCTAGCAGGCAGAAAAATATTAATCAAAGCTCTTCTTTCAACCTTGCCAATATATTAGTTTGCCATAGTTATGGCCCCGGCAAGCGCCCACAAACAAATGGAATTAATCATTAGAGGCTTTCTATGGCAAGGAGGAAAACAAGAATCCAAAAGATTCAATCTGGTTCGTTGGAATCAAGTGACTCTTCCATTTGAAAAAGGAGGTATCTCTATTAGAATTCTAGGTTTGTCAAATAATGCACTTGGGATCAAGTTAGTTTGGAGAATGTTAAATGGGAAGGATCATTGGTGGGGCGAAGCACTTTCAAGGAAATACCTCAACTGTCAGTGGTCAAAGATGCTCACTGGAATTATCCCTGATCGTCCTTGTACTCAAGTATGGAAACTCATAAAAAAAATTATTCCTCAAGTTAGAGACCAAATCTCCAAGAACCTGGGGAATGGGAACTCTACCCCTATTTGGTATGACAGGATCATGGGAATAGTTCCCTTGAATCAATATCAAAACTTAAGAGGACTGAAAGATTGGTTGGAGGAGAAAGACACTACTTCATTATACTCCATATCAGAGTGGGAACAAAACAGATGGACAACTTGGAGAGTGCAGTTTCTTCCAGATAGACTGAAAAATCAGTGGGAATAATTGAAGCTTTTACTTGCAGGAGCAGCCCCAATAAATAAAGAGAGCCAAGATAGTTATATATGGGACTCAATCGGAGGAAAGTTTACAGTAAAATCAGGCTACAATTTTCTGCAAAAATACCACAATTACGAAAACTGGAATCTATGGACAACAACATGGAAGAATGAATGTTTACCCAGTATAATTTTTTTTGCATGGACTTTTCTTAAAGGCAAGATTCTTATGACAAAAAATTTAAGGAAAAAAAGGTTTTCAAGGCCCTTCTATATGTGTTATGTGTCAAGGGGAAGAAGAAAGTATTCAACATTTATTTTTGAAATGCATTATTGCTAGACAATGCTGGAAGCAAATCATCAGTCCTCTTGAAATGAACATTGACACATTTGAGAAGTTGACAACTCTAAATGTAAATTGGGAGCAAAGTTATCCATATGCAAGGAAAAAAATTGTCATAAATCGAATCTAGAAGTGCCTCCCCTCCACTCTGTGCTGACATTTATGGCTAGCCAGGAATAAGGTTATCTTTAAAGGCCAAAAGCCAAATATTGGGACCATTTTAGCCAAGACATGGGCTCAAATTTTGGAAATGATAAGTGCAAATGGAGTGCCAAGTTTGGACCAAAACAATTTGCAGCAAGAAGAAAAGGATTGGTATAAAAAAGCCCTCATTGAAGACTCAACAAGGAATCAATTACCAAAGAAGGTAGGAAGAAAAATCAAAGATTAGAAGCTTCGTGGGAACGACAAAGAGATGGAGGAATGGATTAAAAATCAAAGAAATCACATTCTTTTCTTTGAGGGAGCCTCAAAGAACAACCTTGGAAGAGCAGGGGCAGGCAGATTAATTTTGGATCCGAAAGGTGAGACAATAACTAATGAATGGGGGCTAGGAACATGACAAACAATAGGGCGGAGGCATACAATTTGCTAATGGGCACCAATATCCTCAAAATATATCAGTTAAAATATCCTATTATAATTGGTGACTCGACAATTATAATAGTAACAATGGAAGCAGGAAGAGACTTAAAAAATATAGCTTTAAATAAAATTTGACAAAGAATTATGGACAACATAAAGAAGCGGGGGAACGTTGTTTTTAAACACATTCTTAGAACCCAAAACAAGGAGGCTGACTCACTAGCTAATAAGGCAGTGGAACGGAGAGTCAGAATGGCGAAAGAAAACCATTGAATCTATGAACAAGCAATCCCATAATTCGTTCCCTCAAAGGGACAAGCCTAAGACTCAAAGCATAGTTAATCACATCAAATCAATTGCAACAAGGAATTAAAATATGAATAAGCAACAGGAGATCCATTTGTACATGACTGGCAAAAAATCTTAGCCAATCCTTCTCGAATAGTGAGGAGAATCCTCATAATTAAGAATTGGAGGCTGTTTAGATTGCAACAAGATGATGGAGCTTAGTGAAAAGAGTCGCCTTCACTAAGTGGGCCCGCAGGCTAT
>APFE030444553.1:2195-54121 GCA_000404065.3 Pinus taeda | reverse complement strand
TTTCGCTCCATTTCGACAAAATTCCTTGTTTCACACATCGGGACAAGTCGCACTCAAATGATGTTCCAGAGAAATAAATGATGAATTTGGGACAAATGAGAGAGGTTTTTGTCCACAAAATGCCAAAGAATAAAACCCTCCTTCACTTTTTGCACAGGTTGCATGGTTTGAGAGAATGTCAAAGAATACCGTTGCCTCAGGAGAATCAAAGGCACCTCTGAAGTGACCTTGGGAAAATCAAGTTTTCTCCTAGCTTGGTTGGCCAAATGATTTTCTTTATGGGTAAAAATGATAACTAGACACAAATATATTTCCAATGAGCTATCATGAGCTCAATTTGGGGTTGAGGAAGGCATTCAAAAGTTGGCTGCAACAGCACTCTTCCTTGAGGCAGCCTCATTTGGCACTTTTTGACCAGTCTTGGGATATTTGACTTTTGACAAGGAAAATGAACTTCGAATTGAAAAATTATAGTTGGGTTGGAAATTAGACTTAAATACCTTTCCAAGGAGCTATCCTACACCCGATTCCGACACCGGGAAGGCCTCCAAACACCTCCTGCAAGAGGAGCGACCCGTCAAGACTGAGGTGAGACCCGTCAAGCAGGTGAGACCCGTCAGGCTACCTCTGCCAGTACAAAATTTGTATGGGCGCGACCCGTCAGGCAAGTGAGACCTGTTGGGCAGTGAACGCGACCCATCAACATACCATCTACACAGAAATTTTCCAATAAGCTGCTAAATCACTCCGGATTGCTTCAAGGTTGCAGGTAGGCCTCCCATCATTCAAATACATTGTTTGCCAATGCTTGAAAAGCATGAGAATGTATTTTAAAGTCATCGTTTTGAAATAATGAGTCCAATGTATATTTTCTTAAGAAGGTCAAAATGCAAGTAGAGATAGGGTTTTGTTTTGTTGCTCTTAATGTTATCCCTTTCACATCCTGAGATTGTTCATGAGGAGGGAGGACCATTACAGCAGCATGATATCCCTGAGGCTAGACATGTCAGTTCTCCTCCATTGGTCACTTATCAGAGAGGCCACAAGACCTTATTTGCAGCAGCTAGGCAAGTATTTTCTCCACATCAGGTGGACGGGGTCTCACCTTCTTCATCAGTTCAGCGAGTGTTATCTCCACACTAGGTGGAAGGGGCCTCGCCTTCTTCAGCAGCACAGGTAGCACAGAGGGGTAAGCAGCCCATGATCGAGGAGGGAATGATCGGTGATCCTAACATTGATATCATTGATCTTGATACCCGCTCTCCTACCACGGAGCTTCATGAGGTCATTCAACAAAAGGAGGTCAAGAACCGCTTGTTGCAGCAGAAGTTAGAGATGGCACAATGCACAATCTCATATCTAGAGCAGCAGAACAAGCAGTTGGAGGATGAGCAAGTTGTTGATGAGTTGTGGAGGATTCGTAGTGACCGCATCTTGAATAGAAGAAGACCCGGTGATCTATTTCCCTCTGAGCGAGAGTCCATGCTTATCCAACTCAATGCTCACTTGGAGAGGATGTTGGCTAAGGCCAACCAAGATAAGAAATTGTTGAGAAACATGAAGAACCATTATTGGGCGAGAATGCACGTGTGCAAGGCAAAAATGAAGATGTTCAAAAGGCGGTTGGCCAAGGCACTAAAACGGAGAAAGAGGCACGATCCCCTCCATATCTTGGCCAAGGCTTCACTCAAGGATCAAGGCACTAAATAGCCTAGCCACAGCACAAATCCCAAGAAATGTTGAGCATTTTGGGTAAATTTTGAATTTTTCAGGCAATTTACAGGTTTTCTCCATTAACGGGTCTCACCCCCGGTGAGACCCTTTGTCCCGGCAACTCCATTTTACAAAAAATCAGCATTTCTGGATTTTTCATGAAAGGTTACACTTTCTCATCCATTACTAAGAAATTTCATCAAGTTTTGGGCCTCAAGAAAGTCAAAAAACATGCAAAAAATGACTTTCTGCCACTTTTTTGACACACAGAAAGCAGTCTTGGGAGATTGCAATTTTGGAGGGAAAAATGACCACTAAATTCCGAAATTCTAGCTGGGTTGGAAAGTAGACATCCATACCTTTCCAACAAGCCCACTTGTGCCGCATTTGGACACCTGGAAGTGCCCCAAAAGTGGTCCCAAAGACAAGCGACCCGTCAGGCAAAGGTATGAGACCCGTTGGGCAGTTTTCACAGGAAATTCATCTACAGCTCAGGAATTCGCCCAGCTTTGACCAGTTTTGACTTGAGATGGGATTTTTCACCCTCTTTGATGTAATTGATGTATTTTCATGTTGACATGACACTTATTTACCTATTCTAGAAGATTCATTCATGAAATAGCAAACATTTAATGAATGAATTGGTTTCCTAACTTATAGAGGCAAGTTGTTTTGACTGCCTAGATTTTAGTGCTAAGTTTAGAAGTGGTTGAAACGGCTCCTAGGATAGTGAGATCGACCCCTAGAGGAAAGGAAAGGTGTTAGCTTGCCTATATTATGTATTTTCCTAGTCATTTTCAGAGGTTGGAAGGTTGGACTCTTGAGGTAGAAGCTATCATTGTATTATTTCACTGTATCTCTGCAATTTTTGGCTAAGGAAGACCAGGGTTTTGCAGTCCTTTTTGGGATTCTTGTGGTTACATGTATTGATGGTGTGTTTCTCTATGTACCTATAAGTGTTTTATATGACTCATTTCCTTTCTTTTCCTTCTGCACATTAAGCAAACGAAGTGTTAAAGTAAGACTTCATGACTGTCATGCTCTGCTTTTAAGTTTGTTTAATTTCAATGTTTTCTACTGTTTAAGGAGAATTCAAAGTTATTGTTTGCTCTCCTTAACTCCTCACCTATCATCCCTAATCATCCACCTCAATTAAAGGCATCAATATTGTTTCTTACCTCGCCCCAAAGAACCCCCTGCAGAAACTGTGTCCAATCCCCGCACCCAAAATTGCCATCCCATCAATTTGCCACCAAAAACCCTAAAAACCCCAAATCAACCATTTTGATCAGTTTACTAGCCTAAAATCAGTGTTACCCTATTGGTCATCTCATCCATTGAAGATTTTACTGAGATTGACCGGAGAGAGCCTTCTCCTGCCCCGTAGGGCTAACTACGAGGCTAAATGGTTTGATGTTGCCTTGAGGTTAGCCTTTTCCAGCCTGAGGTGAAATTTCAAGTGCTAACAAGTTTAATCTGAGCCCTTGGATGTTATAAGGTTAGAATTAGATAGTTTTCTTTTCAAAAAAAAAAGGAAAGAAAAGGGTCTGTTGGCTTAAATGCACCCAGTTAAGTGAAGATAAAATGTTAAGGTAAATAAATGGGTAGGTAGAAGAAAGTTGAAAAAGTACATTTACCATGCTTGATCATGTGTTTCAGTCTGCAGGAGCAGTTATGAGTGAAAAGTTGTTCACAAGTTGATTTAACTAACTCCCCCTCATCTCATTTTACCCCCCTTCTCCTAAGTTTTCATTCCCCCCTCCACATTACTTTATTAACTCCACCATATGCCATAAAACCCATAAACATCTTTTTTAGCCTGAGTCTTCTTTACCCCTCTCTTTATAAAGTTAACTGCACAATTCATGTTTTCCCGACAAAACCTTTAACCCACCCTTGGTGTGGTTAAATAAAACCCGCCATAGTTAAAACCTCGGTCCCACTCCATTAACCCATCGCGATATGTTTAATCCTCACTTTATTCATTAAATCAATTACAAATCACTTGTAATTAACCTATGGGCCCCGCTAATCTTCGTCGACCGTCCTCCATGAAACTCCACCACGTGATAGTCATCTGATCACCTGCTCCCATATCTAATAATCCACATCCATATCGCATGCTCTCGATCTCTAATCTTTAAAGGCCCAAGAGCATGTGAAATTCGTGGTTTTGCTCAAGCACCTTGCAGTTAAGTGGCAGCTCCACGTTAACTCGCGTGCCCTCAAAGAAAAACCATCCCATGGACAAAAGCAGTGCGATGAGCCTCTGAAACCACTCCCCACATACAGTAAAACCATCCACTCTTCACTTTACGCCAAATTTTTAAAAGTTAACTATTTACTTGTTTAAACGCAAGAACCCTTACTTTCGTTATTTTCGCTCGTTTACACAGTAAAACCCGTTTAACCCTCCTGCGCCACCCTAAGCCTCTACAACCGATTTAACCACTGTTTACCTCTAGAAAACACTTCAGACTCCATCCACAAACCTTTCAACTCAAATGAAGCCTTTGTAGCCCTCCCTGTCAACCTGTGTTTTTCTTAACAATTATTGTATTTTGCAGGTGATTAGTAGAAGACCAGGAGACTAGATGAATGGTTTTTATACAAGTTAAAAACCTATTTGTTCCAAATTCTCAAGAAATGAATTCAAATGATTTTCTTGTACAAATAGAAATCGGGTCTAAACCAAAGACAGAACAGAAGAAATCATTTACACAGTGAATGTTAAAACAGACAATTTACGTAGTCAAAAGATAACAGAGGAGGAGGACAAAACATACAGTTAAAAGACAAACAGATGATCAATATCCAAACTCCCTGATGCTGAGACATGAAAAAACTAAATGATTTATTGTTGAAATATACAGTAAAAACTTGAAATGTACAGCAAAAGTAAAAGGTGCAGTAAAGGATTTGACAGGTCAACAAGGTCAAAGAGTATCAGATGAAAGTGTATCAGATGAAAAGTCATAAGTGAATATGACTTTCAGCGTGAAGATCAAATAGACAAGTAGCTTAAAAGGCAAAATATCAAAAACCAAAGCCAGTAGAACCTAAAATAATAGGGACAACAAGCAGCAATTCAATAGTTGTCTCTATCTTCTTGCATGGAGATATTTCCTTTTCCTAGAATAAATCCTTAAACAGTTTAGAATATTTTCTTAGTTCTACTTTTGTATAAATAACTCTCTTCTCGAGTTATTAAGGTTTCATTGAAGTTGACCATTTTAAGAGAGTTCACCCTTGAAGAAGCATTTGTAAACCTTTGATGTACTAGATTTTTTGAACCCTTAATACAAAGAAAAGGATTCCGAATTTAGTTTTACACAGTTTGTGTTTCCTGTAAGTTTTTCCAGTATTACACATTCTATTTTTCTTCATATTCTTATGTCTTACAAAGATAATCATTAAAGAGAATGGATTAATGAACTGTCTATTTAATTAGTTCTCTCTGAATCAATAAATCATCAGCATCTTGTTGTAAGCATAAGCATATTCTCTTGAACCTTCTGAACATCGACCAGAGGTTTTCATACTTATGATTGTTTAATTTTCTGTCTGAAAACTGTAATAATCATATTATTTTTTGTTTCTGCTCACCACTATTCAAGCTTTATCACCGTGTGAATTTTATAGCAGCCCTCTACTTTGGGATTAATATTATTCAAAAGGTTAGGCATTATAGTGTTACATCTGTTTTATTCATTGGTCTTCCAAAATAAAACAAAAACCCCAAAACAATTATCTTAGATGCTCTGGCATTGATAGTTGACCACTATTATCTCAAAGATACAATGGTCACCAAGGGTGGAGTGAAAGAAAATTTCGTTTGGTCTCGATCCCAGTAGAAGGCATTTATCGAGTTGAAGTAGTCTCTGCACTATACCAATTCTCACATTACCAGACCTGTAATGACCATTTGAGATTGAGACATATGCCTTCAACTATGTTATTGGTGCAGTTCTTACTCAGCAGGGGCATCCAGTGGCATATCATAATGAGACACTTTTAGACATAGTTCGAAAGTATCCCACTTATGAAAAAGAGATGTATTCCATTCTACAGGCATGTTGAAAATGGAAGCATTACATTATGGGGAAGGAAACATTCATTCACAGAGGCCACCGAACCCTGTAGTTCATAAAGACACAAGGAAAGTTGCAGAATGATTGCCATGAGAAATGGTCCACATACCTACAACAATTCCATTTGAACATTAAGTATAAGAAGGGAAGCACCATTAATGTTGTAGACTGCCTCAGCCGATCATCAATCATGGTGCTGACCACTTTGCTCGACTCTTGTGGACACAAGACTTCGGGGTGGCCAAATCTTTACAAGAATTATCCAAAATTCGGCAACACATACCAAATGCTCCTAGAAGGCAATAAAGTTCCTAATTTTCACCTCTAAGGTACATTATTATGCCACTCATGACACCTATGTGTTCCTTCAAGCGAGTGTGCCAAGATGATTTCAGGGGCACACTACAATCGGGTCACTGGACATTTCGAAGTAGAGAAAATAGTGGTAGTGGTGCAGAAGTATTTTTATTGGCCGAACCTTCGACAGGATGTTAGGAAGTACATCAAATATTGCACTTACTATGGAATTTCTAAATCGACCATCAAGAAGCAAGGCTTATATACTCCTCTTCCTATTCCTAGTCATCCTTGAGAATCCATCTCCATGGATTACAGGTCGGGTATTCCTTCTACTAAGCATGGGAACGACTGTGTTTTCATGGTCGTCAATAGATTCTCTAAGATGGCCATTTTGGCGACTTGCAAGAAAAGTATCACAACATAAGCCACTGTTAATATTTTCTTTGAATGTGTGGATAAACTTTGGGATCCCACAGTCCATTATTACATATCGGGACAGCAGGTTCCTGAGTACAATTTTCCTGAGTACAATTTGGTCAATGTTGGATACCAAGCTCACTAATTCCACGACCTACCACCCCCAAACTGATGGCCAAACAGAGGTCGTCAATAAGATGATCATGCACATTCTACAAATGTACAACTCAAAGCATCCACGCACATGGGATGAAAGTCTCCCCTATATCCAACACAGTTACAACAAATCTCTCCATAGCTCAACTGGCCACAACCCCTTTCAGGTGGGATTGGGATTCCAGACTCTATGGCCCATTGATGTGGCCATCCCATTTGTAGCTACTTAGGTGGATTCATCTCATGTCCAAACCGAAGTTGACAGGGCTAACATCTTCATTGGGTGCATTCAACATATTCACCAGTAGGTCCATGACATATTGGACAGAGCCAATGCTAAGTACAAGCAGCGCCATGATCGACATCAAGTGCTACACAGGTTCTAGGTGGGCAACAAAGTTTGGTTACATTTGTAGAAGGAGCGTCGCGTTGGGGCCCACCATCACTAAGGTTATGGGAGACAATTCTTTTGAGCTCAACATTCCCCAATTACTTGCCCTGCACCCAGTGTTTAATGTGGATTGCCTTTCGCCATACTTTCCACCATTATTAGATACATCAGACATTACAGAACAACTCATACCAATAGAGCTAAAACCAAACTTCATGGAATAGTCCATAACTGATCGGATCATGGACATGCAGATTAAGAATACTTGCCAATAGAAGATCCAATCGGGTTGTCAAAGCTAGAAAACTCCTACACCAAGGCAAGTGACTCAACAGGGACCAGGTTCAGCAGAAATTTCCCCGTCTCATGGAGGCACTCAACGTAATGGGGACCATTACTTCCTAAGGGGGGATGATTAATCCAGGTGGATATTGGTGGCCATCCTCATATTCCACTTGGACCCCCTCCATTGTTTCTTTTCTGTAGCACAACTTACTATTTTTGGCAGTTTTTCAAGTCCTAAACTTCTGAAGCCATTTTTGAGGGACTAAAAGACGTTTTTAAGGAAATTGGAGAGACCAGAAAAGTGCCAAATTAGTTCACTAATTTTTTTTCAGCCTCCCCTTTGAGATATTCAAAACAGGGTATTATGATAGCCAAACAGAGATCATATTCCAAAGTAACGAACCCAGAAAATTGATGTTCCAAATTACCCCAACGAGGCCCACAAGCTTTTGTTGCTTCTTCACCTAGGGTTAGGTTTTTGAATGTTTAGGGTTTCTCATTATTTCTCAATGATAAAAAGGTCACCAAGCCTCATTGTAACAAGGTTCATAGGCATGTATCCACCACATATCTTCTTAGAGATAAACTACCATCACCTAAGCTAGTTTATTTCCATTTTGTATGTAAGCATATTTCAGTTCTTTGATATTAATGAAATGAAGTTTTATTTCTGCCACATCTCGGTGTTTATGTTTATATATGTATCTTGTTGTGTCCTTGTATAAGTCTGGATTGATGGTATCATAGTTGTCTACTCGTTCTATATTTCTTTTTCCATGTCCCCAACGAGGTCAAGGTATGAGGAGTTAGGGCTCGAACTAGTTGAATCTTTACAAGACCAGCCTCAGAAACCCCCGACATCCTCCCATGGTGGAAGAAAAAAAAGATGAGCGAGAGACCCTTTCAGAATATATCTAAGAATCCCTTAAGAGACAAAGGAACGTGATGATGGATAACTATTCCCATATCTCTCAGCTACCCACAAGTGATGCATCTTCATCCATAAGCCACTCTAGAGGCGCCACTCCCTTTAAGGTTCAAGTCAAAATATGACATTCCCATATTTGAAGGCTAGATATATGCAGACATCGTATATAGATGGTTAAATCTATTGGAAGGATATTTTTTGGTTCATGAATTTCCCAATCGGGAAAAGATTACTTTAGTAGTCCTCAAATCCACCCCCCATGTCAAGGATTGGTGGGAAACCTACTATGAATAGAAAGACGAGAGGGAATCCTCATTGTTTTTAGCCACACCCACTTGGAATTATTTCTGAGACATCATCAAGGAACAATATTACTCTATCGGGAGCTATGAATATAAATACATAAAGTAGACCACATTGTGGCAGGAAAGTGATGAAGACGTGCTGGAGTTCACAAATATTTTTCATACCTTTCGCACGAAGTTGCAAGCAATACTTTGGTTAAATAGAAGAATAAATACTTTGGATCTGTGAATATGAAATACCATTTATTGCCTCTTTGCCTTTGCCAATACGTTTGCCAATTTCCATAGCCAAAAATAAACTGAAAGTGATGCCCACTATAGTGTTTCCCATCATTCAGCTTGGAATACATGTCCCATGACCTTTTTCTTATTTTATTTACATGGAAAATCAACCAGGGGTTGTTACAATGGATTTTGTTTTATTTTAATTTATTTTATTATGTGTTTAAGTATGACACCATTCTCAAGTATAAATGATTAAAGACAAACATCTATAACAATATTTAATGCCCAATGTTAAAATTACGCATGAATTCATGCTCAATACAAGTACATCACAAATGATTACATATCATCGTGAGGTAGAAACAAATTAAGATGAGATGGTATTTAAGTTTACATATCAGCAGTGTGTGGAAATTCACTAAGTTCCAATTATCCCAAATGTTATGGCGAGATAGCACATTTTGAACTTAGCCATTCACACATCGGTTATATTATTACAATATGGTTGTGCAATACTAGTGGATGACATTACCATTAGAAGCTACAAGAATTGCATGTTGTCATAGGCTTCTCTTACTATCTAGGTAAGAAAGCCAAATATGTTTACAGTAACCAACTCAATATGAGCCTCTTTTCTTTCTACTGGATACACATACTTGAGGAGACTAACAGTTGCATAGTCATCGAAGATAGAGTTACATAAAGCCACTATAAATAACATATGTCATTGGAACTTCAGTAAGGAAAATGCCCCGAACAAAGTTATAATAGATTATAACTAATATACCATATTTGTGCATAAACATGCAAAGTCACTCTAGATAAATTTGGACACTAGGAATTCTTTCGAATAAAGTCAAGGATGGAATAGGGGAATTTTCCTCCCTGATGTCGTGAGTTCTTTCATAAGACTAGGTCTTACACAATGCCTGGTGGACTAAACTTGATGAGACCTAAGGCCTTACATCAGTGTTACATGTCATTCAACATGTAGAAATACATTTGGTATATAGTTTACATTAATGCTCAGAGATACAACTTTATTCATGACTTACAAAATCTATTACACCACCCCCTACCATACAAAGTAGGAGTCACATACAGTACTTCCATATTATAACCTTCACATATGGTGAACATTCTAGGCAAATCACATTCATGAAGGTGCTTAGCTTTGTGTGATCTAGAATGGTATTAGGATAAGGTCCCTAATTCTCCCCCCAACCATTGAAAAACTGCCAATAGTGCAGCTGCCACTCCCTAGCTTAGGAAGCTTGTCCCAATGACTAGACTAGGGATTCCAAAGGTCTATGCCACCTCCACCTTGCATATAGATGTAGCCTTGTACTGGGATTCCATAGGTAATCCTCCTCCACCCATCAACCATGAGGGATTCCAAAGGTGTAATTTTCCACCCTTAGGTTTATTGTAGTAGTAACTCCACCATACATAGGGAATCCAGAGTCTACTAGGGTCTGAGTACTCATCAAGTAATGTTATTTTAGGGAATTCAAAGGCCTCCACCCATTAACCAATGAGGGTTTCTAGAGGGAAGGCATCCACCCTCAATCAGTTCAGGATCTACTAGTCCACTGATCATAAGCTAACCAACCATAATTTAGCAAGTACTACATCGGATTAAGAGATCTCTTCACTTTGGTAACTAAGAATTTACTCCCATAATTACAATAAATGGAAATCAATCAAACTTCCTCGTTTGAAGTGAAAATGTACAGTAATAACTTAAAATTTGGTCTACTACGGTGAGTGGGATATACAGTTATCTGGCTTTACATTTCTATATTCCGATGATGCCTCCAAAAGGGAACAAAAGCAATGCAATAATAATAACTAATTTAAGTGCACATAGAATCAAGGCAACATAGAGATTTAAGTAATTATGAAGCAACATAACTTGATGTCACAAGTTATGAAATGACCCACTACCAAGCTTTTTCCTACAAATATCCTACCTACTAGATGCATGCTAAGACTAATATCTTCGATGGTGCAAAAGCAGAGAGAATGTTAAGCTATTTGACAGAGATTACAAGCAAGGCATAATGACTAACCTTCAATGCAAGGCCCCTTGAGGTGACGCAGGATTGACCCTTCCTTCTTTGTGTCACAGTACGCTCGATTTTGTTGCCAATGCATTTTCCTCCTACTTCTAATACACACTTCTTGTTTCAGTTCTTCTTTCCAATGCCTTCTTTCTTTCTCCAATGTCTCCTTATTCTCTCTTTGTTTCCTCTTACCCCCTCCTTCCTTTCCTTTCTACTATTCGAACCGAGCTTTTGGTTATTTAGGGTTCCTAGTTAGTTAGGGCCAAAATAATTATTTTGCATAAAGATCATCGTTGCCAATTGCATTCCTCTTCTTGAAATTTACCATGGTATCTCTCTCTCACACACACACACATACATATATTCACATGAGCCATATAAAATCTAAATTAATCAAATGCATACTTTTTTATTGAAATAGCCATAGAGGGTTTACAAAATCCATGTACATTCCTCTATATATATTTACATTATATCCAATTAATAATTACACATTTAATCATGTTCATACACGTGTATGCATAACCATGTTTATTATCTTTCCATATGTTTACAATGATAACTAAATAATTACAATGAACCTACAAATACAAGGTGATCAAAAACAATATTTACAGTATATACATGAATGTACCATGACTAAGATCATTAGCAGGACATCTACATACTTGCAAGATGACTGGGGTCATTACATTGTCACTAAGGCATTGGATCGACTTCTTGTGGTAATCGATCTTTTTGGGTGTTGTGCCAGCCAATCAATTCTAGTGAGGATGTTATATGCTCCCACAAGAAACAATTTTAAATTAATTACAATGGGCATGTTGCTTAAGAAGATTGGGTCATGATTGGACAGTGTATTGCACTCGCTTCTTGGTCTCAGTTGCTAATTGAACTAGCCAAAACTCCTTGTGCACTATCCATTTCAATTATTTAGGCCTGATGATCTGCATGCTTATTTTCCACATATGCATATATGTGTGGTGCACACTTGGACATGTTGTTCACGGTATCTAATTCTTGTACATTATATGCTCATGGGCCACTTCGTTGTCGCTGAAGGAAGTCCTTTTATTGGTGGTTCTCCCCATCTGTCTAGCGTTGAATAGGCCCTATCATAAGTTTCTTGACTTCAACTCCTATGGGTTTCATGAACCACTCTTTACTTGCAACAGAAATTATTTGTTGATATCCTCCTTTGGTATGAGCAACTATCTTATGGCTTTCCCCTACAAGCTTCATTCCTTTCCCTTTAAAGCTGGGATTTCCCTTCGCTTTCCAATATGTTCTGAACTTTGACTTGTGTTTTGATTTCTTATAACAATGCTTCAATTTCTTGACAGTCTCCTCCATTGTATTTGGCTCAGTTAAATCTATTTTTTCCCTGAATATATGAGGTAGTCCATAGATATAACGTTGTATCTTTCTTTTTTCATCCTTGTTGTAGGGCACATATGTTAATAGCTCCAAGAACCTGGTAGTATATTCTTCATATATTATTTGTTCGAGCTTGAGTTCACAGAACTGTTTTTCCTTCTTATCATTATACTCTTTAGATAGATATTTTTCTCCGAAGTACCTTTCAAACCTTTCCCAAGTCAACTCTTTTTCTATGATGTCCTTTGCATTCCTTAAATATTCCCACTAAATATCTACCTTGACTTTCAAATTGAAGATGGTTACTCTTGCTTTCATGTTCTCGGAGTAATTGTGGACTCTGAAATAATTCTTCATCCCTAACAACCATCCCTTTGAATCTTCAACCTTATTCACCTCTCCATCAAATTTAGGAGGCTTTGCCTTCTTGAACTCTTTTAGCACATATTCCTTTATCTTCCTCCTTTACTGATATTGTTGCCTTGTTTTAGCACTAGGCAATTTTTCATGGCTTCGCGTCCTCCTCTTTCGAGTACTTAGAGGAGTTCTACCCCTTAGTATGTCATCACTTCCCTACTGGTGTCTCTTTCTTTATCTACATCCTTATGTACCATCACCTCTTGTCTTCCATGGTCTGAAAAACATTGCTTGATCTAGTAATTAGCTCCAAGTTCATGTTGCTTATGTCTCTCCAATTCTCATAAGATTTGCAATATGACTGCATACACTTTAGCTTACTCTTATTGTGCCTTTACAAGCTTCTCATTTTCAACCTTGCAACTTCTTATATCAACCCTTAGGCTTCTCAATGTATCCATCCAAGCAAAATATCCTTCCTCTCCCTTCTTTTTTATTGTCTCTTCTTCATTCCCATGTCGATATCCATCAATGCTATGTTGCTCCATATTGTTACACATTCCTTATTGTATTATTATGTGTTCTGACACAGCCCAACTATTATACAATCTAAACATAAATGAACAATATCAATCATCACCTTCGCTTGTCACTATCAGTCTATTAATGCAAGCTATCTAAAATATCACATCTCAATTTAGCAAGTGCATTAGAAGTGATAAACATACAAAAAATCAATACACTGATTACAAATATATGTACATCAAATAAGATTAATCATTAAAACAATTATAATCTATATTCAGATCCTACACTCTATCACACTGTGCTAGAACACCAAATTGACTCCAAAGGTACAGTAATGAACCTAATGCTTTGATACCACTCTATAACTCTCCCTCTCAACCCCTTGGAATATCTAAGGTGGGTGAGAGGCGCTATCTTCAATTAAATCGACCTCGATAGTGCTATCATGGAAATGGGGTCATTAAACTCCTCATTTTTCAACTTCTCTAAAACTAAAAACCAATACCACCATTGCATCTGGTTCATCGAAATCTTTCCGGCGATATAAATTTTGTAGAAATTTGACACCCAAATCAAAAGTTATGGCCATTTAATTTTTTCCCACTAAACCCTTGCCATGTCAGCAAGACACTGCCATGCAGCACCCACACAGTGCCCATGTGGAAACCCAACCTCCCCAAGTAGGTCTGTAATACTACCTTTCCACATGTCACATCACAAGTGAGAGTGGCGCACGCTACCTCATCCTAAATCCAGGGATTCCATCTGACTAACCCTCAACGTGATTTGCAGCCATTCCTTATTATAATGGGATTTTTCTCTAGGACACTTTCTTATGCAGCAATGTTGCACACAACATCAAACGCTGAACCCCATGGTCATTCAAGCTTGTCCCCAAACTATGCCCTGTGACTTGCCTTAGTGGCATATGCCACATAATCTTTCTTAGGGCCCATGGAACTTGCCTTGAATGGGTTGTTTGGGTCTTCGGGACTAAAGTAGAAATACTTCCACCAATGTCCCAAACTTACACTAAGTCCAGAACAAGGTCGAGCCCTAAACTATACAGGGCTCAACCCAGTGCTCGAGTCTTCGGGCATTCGACCTTTAGAATGTTGTTGCCAACTCCTTGCTTTCCTTTTGGCAATGAACCTTGAACACCCAAATCTACTCAGACTCGTCCCACCCCTAGCCATTCATGCTGCTAGTTGCACTTACAAAGAGAAGTGGTATGAACCCCGAATCAAGAACAAATTGGCCACTAATTGATGGCACCAAAATATGTCTTGGTCCTTTGTTATTCTTAGTCTTCCCTGAGATATGCACACTACAAGATTTCTTTTGAGCTTATATATATATTTATATAAGAATCTAACGACACTTAGTCAGCACAATAAACTCTCATAAGCTTAAATGAAATTTGCACATCCATGCTATTACAAGTAGGTAGAAAGGTGCACTCTATCAAACAATGTAACAACACAAGCCCCTTAACACAAATCATTTCAATACAAGGCATATTGGCCTTCTAAATAGGGATTCCACATATCCATCATCATCATCATCATCATCATCATATATATATATATATAGATAGATATTTAAAACATAACAATCACCAATAAGCATACATATACATGCTGCAATTCCAGGCACACAAGAAGATATCATTTGAGTAGCGTTTACTAGAGTATCACCAATGGCCATACATATATAGTCTTACAAGTAACCTTGCAACCATTAAGGAAAACATGCATCCAAGCTTTCACATTTTAGAGAAGCAATAAGCATTTACATGGAGTTCATTTTCATATTAACACAAGTAGATAACTTATATAAGGATTTGATAAATAACAACTGGGATTGGGACTTCAACTCTCCACCCAACCATAGGATAACCACACAACAAGTCTTTCTTATAAGTAACCACCCCGAGCTTGATTCAGAGCCTATGAAGGGAAGTGCTCAAGGGATATACACACTAATCATTTACTCATTCACATGGGAATCTAGAGTCCACAAAACCTCCACCTGTCCACTAGGAATCTGGAGTGTAATGTGTCTCCACCAAAAAACAATCAATAATAGGGAATCCATGAAATAACAACTGGGATTGGAACTTCAACTCTCCACCCAACCATAGGATAACCACACAACAAGTCTTTCTTATAGGTAACCACCCCGAGCTTGATTCAGAGCCTGTGAAGGGAAGTGCTCAAGGGATATACACACTAATCATTTACTCATTCACATGGGAATCTAGAGTCCACAAAACCTCCACCTATCCACTAGGAATCTGGAGTGTAATGTGTCTCCACCAAAAAACAACCAATAATAGGGAATCCATGATTCTTATAGCTTCACCCCATCAAGGAGTCCAGAGTTGTTACAGTTGCACCCCATGACTAGTTCAGGGAATCCATAACTTATAATGCCGCACCCTCAATAACACTACAGGAATCTAGAGGTCAAAGGTTATCCACCCACTTTGCACATCAGGAATCTAGAACCTAATGCCTCCACTTGTCTCATGTAGGAACCCATAGCACACTAGTAGTT
This sequence comes from Pinus taeda, assembly GCA_000404065.3. Taxonomy (NCBI): domain Eukaryota; kingdom Viridiplantae; phylum Streptophyta; class Pinopsida; order Pinales; family Pinaceae; genus Pinus; species Pinus taeda. Next base: position 38,423 of record APFE030444553.1, on the reverse strand, counting down.
CCACCTGAAGGCCTCCATGGGATCCATAGATTTGGCCTTCACCTGCAAATAAAAAGATCAAGAGTCTAGGGCCTTACAATGGCTCCACCTAAGGCACAAATGAATTTGTAACACTTGCTTCACTTGCACTCCTCAACTGCAATTCTTCTTGCCTCCTTTCAACCTCTTCTCACACTCTCGTCAATGCACCACTTTCTCCCCCTTCTCCTCTCCTTTTCTTTTTATGGTCTCTTTCTTGCACTTTATTTTCTTCTTTTCCCAGCACCCACCATTGTCGTGGTGTGCCTTACAAGATTTATTGAGCATGGAGTGGTGTCGATTGTCCTCTTCTTAGCACCATAAGTTATCATTAATTCTGAGTGTGGACTTGTGCTTTTTCTACAGTAGCAGCCCATACAAGATTTTACTACATGCCTTGTATGTGATCCCTCATCTCCCTTCTTGGCAATGGATCCCATACATAGGTTTTAATGCTTGATAGAGTTGGTTGCAGGATTTTAATTCAAAAAAATAATCAAGTTGGTTATATTGTATGCTCAAACTTCTCAAGCAATCCTCCCTCTTCTCCTCCATAGACTCAAATAAGTGCTACTCTCAGGCTAGTCATTATTTCCATTTTTATTATTTATATAAGTTCACATTAGTTTTACACAACAATGCTCATAACAATATTTAGAAAAGGTTGGCCATGGAGTTGTTACACATGGCACTCTTGGGTGTACTTCCTCAAGTGCAAGACTGAAGTCTTCACAACCTTCAAGACCTTTAAAGATTTTGTTGAGAAACAATCTTCATGCTCCATCAAGAAGCTACACACTGATAATTGGGGGAATATTTCAATAAAGAATTCCAAATTTTATATAGAGAACATGGCTTTCTTCATCATCATTATATTTCCTCCACACCTCAAAAAAATGGTGTTGCTCAAAGGGAGAAATAAACACTTAAAGATATGCCTAATTGCATCAGTCAATCCAAGAACTTGGCACCTACTTTCTGGGCTAAAGTAGTTAATTATGCCAATTATATTCAAAACATGATGCCTCATAAGGAAGTCCAGAATATGAATCTGGTGGAAGCATGGACACATCAGAAGATTAATGTCTCTTATTTTAGGGTATTTGGCAGCCCAGCTTGGCATTAATTCTAGATGAAAAGCACAAAACCATGGAAAAGAAGAGTAAACAACTGATATTTATTGGTTATTGTGAAGACATGAAATCTTACTGACTCTCTGATCCTACCTTTAAGGAAGTTTTTTTCCAAAGATATGTTCATTTTGATGAGAAAAATCAAGTATCATCTTCCTTGCCTTCCTCGTCTTTAAATATTGATATTGGTTCTAATCATTGTGATGATTTTGTAGATCGGGCAGAAGAAGAAAGTTCTAATGAAGTTCCTCGACCTTCATAAAATCTACCATCAGCACCATCAAAACCTGAGCAATTAAATCAATAGTAGCATGTTCAAGATGAATCCTTGAGAAGGAGCCTTTTCAAGAGAAAACACCCTGATATATTTGGCTATGACACAACTAATTTCAATTATCTAACCAAAAATAAAACACATTCAAAAGGAATCTCCCTTTCGAGTAATTCCATTTCAGGAGATCCGCAACAATTTTTTTATATTGTTGGAATACCTGAGTAGGAAGCTACCATGACATATGAGTATTCTTCTTTGATGAAGAATGTCAAATATGGTGGTGGATATCTCCAGATTGGCCTAGGCGGTTCATGTCTAAGTCTGAAATAACCTGTAACCAACATCAGGATACCCTGAAGAAACACCATAATCATAATTCCTTTGAATGCTTTTTGTGAGATTAAAACGAGAACCATTAGCATGCCTTCATTATAAGGAACATGACTATGTTCATCACAAAGTACATGAACAAACTGAAATTTGTTCTACTGAGCATGAGATGGAAATAAAAATCTGATAAGGAATACTGGAAAGCAAATTTCCTAGCAAAAGCAGCAACTGCTCCAGTGTGTCCAATAGTTGTTTCATGTTTATACACCTTATTTTCCTCGATGTGAGAAGGAAAACCCCAAATACTCATCAAAGACGTGAAAGCTACTAAAAAGAAATTTCCAGTAGGATCCCAATCCCTAATAATATGATTATGACACAGAAATAGCAATTCTTAAAACTGATTTTGTGTCCATCTCCTGGACTAAGAAAATATTTTATTTACGGTCCAACGAAAAGAGATACCCCTCCATATAGATTATATATGAGATAAGACGTCCTCTGGTTTAACCCCGTAAAATGGGCATCGATGGCTTACACGCCTATTGGCCTTCGTTCCTTTACTCTTCTCCTTTTTGACCTGCGACCCATTACTACTTGTGCCTATGGCACCCTCACTGACTACGGCTAGTTACTATCGCCTATTGGCCCGCCTCCCTTGACTCTTTTAGTTTATGCGGCACCTTAGAAGGACAATCAAAGAATTCAAACATATTATGGAAAGCAGAGGTTAGCATTTGTGGGAATTTATGGTTCTCAAGTAGCAGTGTGATCATCAACATATTAAACACCTGGCTATGCTTACCACCTTCCATTTCCAATTGCAGACATTGGCAGGGACTATAACATTAGCCTAAAAGTGGAAAAGTTGTCCCAATGCAGATCATGAGAAACTAATCAGAGTTAATCATAAAATGCAGAAATTGCACTCTTCAATTTATCTTTACAAAGTTTTAGAATATACCAATCTAAAGATTTAACATGCACAATCTAAATTTCTAGTTTTAGGACATGTAAAATTCATCCTAAAGCTAGATCTGAACTGTAATGTAAACAACTGACAATTATCTTCCAGGTGATCCACAACAGTTAGTTTTCATTGTCAACATTTCGAATACAAAACTTGGTATATAACAGGATGAAAACATTAGCCAATGCAGATTTCATTGTCAACATTTCGAATACAAAACTTGGTATATAACAGGATGAAAACATTAGCCAATGCAGATGTTGGTCAAGAGGTTAAACAAGATAGTCTCTAAAAAGTTAATGAGAGGTCCATCAAGATAATCTCTGCTAAGAAGATATTATCTTCCTGCATTATACAGAAATAGGTTCTCTATTTTTTCAATTAGAAAGAAGCATTCAATTACTTTCAGTTATCATGTTCTTGAATTTCAATAGTCGGAAGATGTTCCACAGTAGTCATTTTGGATTGTCGACATTTCAAATCTACACCAAGACCCATCATCAGGACCAATGTCCTCATGTTCTAACTGCTACTGCAAACGAAAGTTATAAATACCCAAAGAAAGCACACAACTTACTCGTCAATTGTTCCATCCATACGAACACGTGTACCAAGATATTTGAACTCGTGATAAGAGTCCACAACATGCCTATATTAGAAAATTCAATATAAAATAATGGAATCAATATATTTATATATAGACCCCATTCATGCATCTCAGAAATTCTCCCTAAGATGGCAAGCCACATTCTTAAAAGTTTGTGTCAACAAGGCACATTCTTTAAAATTTGTATCAACAGAAACTAGGCTATTTTGGGGTATATGGATCAGTTAGATTTTGGTTACACACTTGACCATAGACAGTTCAATATCAAAGTGCAAAACAATAACATAAAAAATTCTTATTGCTACTGAATACACCAAAACTAAGCACCCACTGAAAATTGTCCTGCAGTGTTCGAATTTCAGGATGCTCTGGATATCTATCAACAAGCTTCAAAGGAGATCGTGCTAATTTGCAGCAAACAAACAGAGTAAATTTCGAATGGTGTCACTCAGAAAGGAAATTGAGCAAAGTTTATTAAATAATAGAAAAGTATGTAATATAATGTTACCTGTAAACGTTCCATTTCTCCCCAGTCAAGCAATTTTACTAAATGACAAAAAGAAAGAATAAAAGTTAACAGTAAATTAAGGTTAATCTTAAATAGTTATTTTCATCCAACAGAAGAGCCACCAAAACGGGATTGTTAGAATAATGATTTGGATCAAGACCACCACCAAAATACCCAATCAGAAGCAAACTAATTAATGTGAGAGGAGGCCGTGAAAATTGTAGTTGGGACCTCTGAATTGCTAGCTATTGATAATATTCCTATGGAAGAAAGTACCAATAACATGGTATATTACAAATACGTTAAGGTTTCTTTAAGTATAAAGAGTTTTGATACTTAACGAGAGGTTATGAGTACTCTAACAATATAGATACAAGATGTTGTATAATATGGATATGAGCTTTAATCGAAATACTGAGTACACCATTTCTTTGACATATGTACAAGCATTAGTAACCAGTGTTTCAGCTTTATTTACGTAGTGACTGTAATGAATACTATACACTAGCTTATATGATATCATAGTAAGTTTGGCATAGGCTGTATTCATGTAGAAGCATGTAATGGGAATACTAGTCACTCGAATTAATGGAGATCATAGTGAAGGGTTACTGGTAGCTTAATTATAGTGCTGTAATCATCTCATAGCCCAGCTCAACAGTTAGTATTTGAATTGGATGTAGTGAATGCTATCTTCCTCTCAGTTATGCATGATTCGAGTTATCTTAGTTTTTATGTTGCCTTCTTTATGAAGAAAGTATGTAGCAATAGTAAATATCACAGGGTTGTGAGAGATGGAATGAGAAGATCAAAACCTGATTATGTATTCCTCCAAGAAGCGCAATATTTAGCTTTCAAGCTTCAATCCGTGATGGTTTAAGGAGGCACTTTCTTGAGTTTGATATAGCATACTCATATAATGTTCAGATATGTTTCTCCAAATTCCAGCATAGAGGAAATGATATACAAAAATCTTGACTTCGAATAAAAAATTCTTGGCATTGTAATAAAAAATCATCACTTGCAACATAGCCATAAAATGGTTAAATTAAGGAATTTCAAAGGATTTTGACAATGAGCTAATGTTGATACAACTATTATAGGAAGGAAACAATTGTTGCCACATACAGTGTTGCATCAGAGGGTGTAGCATGTAAACAGAGATATATAAGGCATTTAGGAGGGAAACAATTGTTGCCACATACAGTGTTGCATCAGACGGTGTAGCGTGTAAACAGAGATATATAAGGCATTTTCATAGTATAAATGGTGTTACAGCGAGCACAATTTCATTAGATAAAGTGTGTGGCTGGGAGTCCATTATAAGTGCAATATTTAGCTTTCAAGCTTCAATTCGTGATGGTTTAAGTTGGCACTTTCTTGAGTTTGATATAGAAGACTCATATAATGTTCAGATATGTTGGTCTATTCCAAATTCCAACATAGAGGAAATAATATACAAATTAAGAGTGTTGCTTCAAAGTGTCATTACAAGAAAAGCACTGTTGCAGAGGGTATAACATGTAAACAGACATATATAATGCATTGACATAGCAGAAATGGTGTTAGAGCAAGAACAGTTTCATTAGATAAAGCGTGTACTGGGAGTCCATTATAAGTGCAAATAATGTTAAATGTGGGTAGAAATTCTACTGCTACAAGACAAAATTATCCTTCTCTCTTCAAAGTTGAGGCTCAAGTTATTCACTTGTGGCTTAGATATTGTGTAATAAATCATAGGAGGGGATTATTATTTAGAGAATAGAAAAAATGATATCAATTCGACATAGGAATACAAAATAGATTTTTGAGAGCTAAGATATAAAGAAGATATGTTGGGACTCGTCGTATCTGAGCAGATGTTGCAACAAATAGTTTAACAATAATACCAATGACTTTGAGAATAATGACAACATACCAAGTAAGCATGATTTTTTGAGTAGTTTGGCTCAACTTTCTGCATTAATGGCATTTGTTCCTTTCCTTGATGTGCTTGGATGTGAGCAAGTTAAATTTGTAAGTTCTTGAACTTCGACAGGTTAAATTAAACAATGTATCCAGGAACAACTTGCGCTAAAAAGCAAAAACCATAACTTTGGAGGATATAGATCAAAATCCATATTGTTAATGACGTCATCGTATTTGATAGTGCAGTGCAATGAAATTTAGATATGTAAAACAGGTCACAAAGGAGAGATAATTTTGCATTGTAGAATGAAAACCATCTCCTCCGTTAAGCAGACAACAAGATGCAGAAGAAAAATACTGTGAAAACAACAGTAATACTACAAAACCAAAAGATCGGCTATTAGGGTAATAAAATCAGGGTATGTCTCCAACAAAAAATATGGAGTATATAAATACACCACTATCAAAACGGTATTTGATTGGGCTAGAAAAGGCTCACTAGCTAGAGAAATGGTAGATGGTTTGATAAATAGTATGGACCAACTACAAAAAGCTGGAAATCAGGTTATAAAAATAAAAAAATGCAGAACAAAAACCACAGTTACATTTATCCTATACGGAAATTGAGCCATCTTCAACATTGTAGCCACAATATTTGATTAAGCATTGCTGGAAAAGGTTGTTTGATAAGAATATGGACCAACTCCAAAAGGTGAAAATTGATAGTAGACAAGGCGGAAGGCTAATTCTGGAGGATATAAAACAAAACCATAGTCATCGTTATTAAACAATTTCAGAAATTCTGAATTGAAATATCATTTTCAGTAGGGAGCAGGCCACAAAGAGTATTGAACGTAAAGCAAAAACCACAGTCTACTTTAAAAATAAGAAGACAACAAGATACTGAAGACAAATACAGTAAAGATCAAAATAAAACGAACATTCTTTACTCACAGTATTACCGACAAAACCAAAAATGGCACTTAGGACCGTAGAAAATAACTCTTGGGATATAACAGGAAGCAGGGTCTGCCTCAAGTAGCAGTGTCATTCTCGAGTAGAAAATATCAAAACAAGATATTATCTGTGACCAAAAGAAAAAAATGGCATCCAAGGACAAAACATAATTCATATCACAATATACAAACTCATAATAATAGGAATGAGTCGGGGGTGGTTTAGCCAAGATACATAATGTCATGCTACCAACGCCTCAACATCCTCTTAAGCCTTCTGCAAAATACAGGTGTAATGCATGAAAAGACGTATACAAAGATTCTTGATCATTGATTGGAAAGTTAATTAAATATAAATCCCTGTGGGCCACTTGTATATTTTGCCATAACCCAACATGCAAGATGGACAACACAAAAAAAAAATCTATTACCATGGCACCTCCAGTTACTTTGCACCAAGGAGAGATTCAGAAGTTGGTGTTCAATGAGGGAGGCTTCATTCAAGCCAAAGTAGGCAGTTCCTCCTCGTCTTTGCTCCAAGGCAAAATTATGCATAATATGATCTTAGCGGCTCGGTTGTGTTAATGCCATGGTTGTACAACTCTGAAAAAATATCACTGCGATCATGGGTGCGCTCCCACTGCTTTCCCTCCAGCTCTCGGTCCCCAAAATTCACACAGAGACTTAGTAGCGAAGCTTTCAACCACCAGCTCTACAGCAGAAAACACAGAGGTGTCCCCTCCAAGCTACCTATCAACCCCATACCCCGCCCTCTGCACAATATCCATGGCCCCTCTGATCATTCTTCCACGATATGTAGAATGGACAGTCGACCTGGCGAAGGGTAATGCATATTTGTTTTCATCGTTTATTTGGGAGTGAAGGCCAAGAAAGGATTCACAGTGTTCTGGGCACTCCCTGTGAGAACGTGCGAAGCTGTCATTCGTTCAACTACCTGCACTTCTCATAATTCACACTGTCGACGAAGGCATCGAGCTAAAGTCCAGTGGATGGACAGATCTTGGGGCGCCGGTTATGGAACCTATATTTTTCTTTTTTAATGAATAAAGACTATTTCTATTAATAAGACAAAAAGAGAGGTATTTACAGTGAAGTCACAACCTCAGAGGGTGTGTGAACCAACCCTCTACAGCAGTATCTGGAGATTTTTGCCAAATTGGGAATAAAACAGAGTCCAGAAAGGAGCAGCTGAACATGGATAGCTGAACATGGATAAAAGATCCCTCTACTACAATGATATGAGCTGCTTCTAGTTAACCTCTCCTTACAAGACAATATTGCGCTTAAGAGAACGATTACATCATCAGGATTTTGTGGCAAAAATGCACACAACAGAGTTTCCAAAAAAATGGTAACAGCGACCAGAGTTCCAAAAAAAAAAAAACCTTGATAAGGTCGGGATATGAACCAACAGAAACTTGCAGCATAACCAGATTAAATAAAAAAGACAATAACTTAAATCAAAACTTAGACCTTGGAGTTGGAGACACCAGACTGTGTGAAGGAGGCAGTTAATCATGCGGGGTCTGAGGGTAAGTGTCCTGCTCAGAACTCCAAAATCATGTTGTACAGGACCACAAACCAGAACGTCTTCCTAAGTCGGAGTTCTTTGACGGGTGGTATCCTCGGCAGCAGGGGAGTCCTCCTGCATGTGTTCGGCAATGAGCGTCGCTCCTTCCAATTCTCCTTGAGCCAGACTTTCCTCCGGAGATTGGGTAGATGAGGAGATAGCCGGGTCATTTTGCTGTTCTGCCTCTTCCGCCATCAGAATGGTAGTAATGATAGTTACCACTGGCCTGTTCAGTGGACTACGGAAGGTGAAACGGGAGGTCTGAAAGGAGGTGTTCGGGGTCTGGCTAGATGGATTGTGGGGGCGTGAAGACGGAGAAGCAGAAGAGATGGGAATAACATTCGGAGAAGGGGAGAGCGAGGCTCGACCTCTAGGAGCCGAAGAACCCCCTCTGCGTGGTATTCCTCTGCGCCGAGGCATTTCAAACACTTGCTGATGACGGGGAGAGCCGAACAGATGAGTATTGAGGAAGGGGAATGAAACCTGCGAGACAGACTTGACGCCAGGGGAATGAAACCTGCAAACAGACTTGACAGCGCTCAGAGACAGGAAATGCGCAAGGTGGGGAAGGAGCTGGGTCGTTTTAAGGCTGCGAGTCCTCATGGCTAGCCAACTAAGAGACATAAATGCCCCTGCGCTCAGCTAACAACCATTAATTCTGGACGGAACCATTTTCACGTCGCTCAAGAACCCAAGATTGACCTTCTGCCGTGTGATCTGCATTCTTAAATGCGAACGAGTGTGCAGCCAGCTGCTGTGAGGGCACTATGCGCGCTGGGCATGCGTACGAGGAGCACCCGCATCCGCATCCGGGTGGTTATGGAACCTATATTAATAAAGCATACCCTCCCCATTTCATAACACATCAATCTTTAAGCCCCTTGGCCTGTGTTAAAGACAAAATTGAGCTTTCGATTAGGGTTTTGACATCGACAACAATTGCAGAATTCGAGGATTTCCTGCCAATTATGGCGCAAAAATTGGGAGAGCGTGAATTCATGGCGAAGATGTGTAAGGGGTTTTGTCTTCTCGCAGATCCCCGAGTCAGTCTGATAACTTTGGAGAGACTGAAGAGGAATTGGGTGTGCTAGGGTTGGATTCCATGACAGATTCAGAGCTGGGGGCGATGATGCAGGATGGGGATTTAGACGGCGACGAGACTCTCAGTGAACATGAATTATGCGTTTTGATGATCAGATTGAGCCCGTCGTTGATGGATGAAGCCTATAAATGGCTGAACAACACCCTGCTAAATGATTTGGAAGAAATCCTAAATCGTAATTCCAATACAGTTCTTTGTTGTGATTGGTCGCTCACCTTCTTAAGGTCAGGTGAATAAAAGACATTTTTAGTTAGACATCGTTAGTTAAGAGCAATGCTAAGAAAAGCAACATACATGAGAAGACTGCCAGAGCAACAAAGCTAACAACACGGCTCCTGTTCGACTGAGATTCCCAGGCTCGGCGCTGCTTCAGGTTCGCATATCCAATTTTGTGCAAAGATCATAAATCCCATCTAATTTTGTGCAGTCGTATTCTTTCAATGTGCCCCCCACCTTGCAAAGATCATTGGCATCAAGAAAAGAGATTCTAATGGATCAGTGGCATCAACAAATCTAAATAGCACAGCACAATGCAGAGAAGAAGGAGAGTAACAATATTAGAAATAATATTACAAAGAGATCATTTTGATATCTCTGCTTTCTGCTTCCTTCTTGCATATAAATCCGGAGGCGAATCATACTATGCACCATTTACTGTCACACTGCACAAAGATCCATTAAAATCTCTTTTCAGGCATCAGTGGCATCAACAAATCTAAATAGCACAGCCCAATGCAGAGAAGAAGAAAAGTAACAATATTACAATAATATTACATAGAGATAATTAAGGAGAATGCAAATTGTTTGTTTTCTTTCTATCTACCGCAACTCACAATCAATCTTGCGTGTGAATTTCTTGCTCCCGGGTGCGTACTCTTGTAATCTGTTCTTGAGCATTTGGGCAGCTGGGCAAAGCGATGAAATGCAGAGAAATAAGGTCGAGAAAAAAGGAGGAGAAAACGAGTGTAGAACTACGAAGGCTAATACTGCCGCACAATATGATTCGCCTCCCGGATTCAAATGTAAGAAGCAGATATAACCGCTGCTCAGGTAGCGGTTGAAGATTTGCGTAAGCTGGGATGCTCTGCAACTAGCCAGATTTGATGAAATGCAGAAATAAGGATGAGAAAAAAAATCTGAGAGGAGAAAACGAGTGGAGAACAGAGAAGATAAGACCTACCCACAGAAAAGTTATAATAGTACGCACAGAAAATTACAAGAGTACAAGAGCACGCACAGGAAAATTATTTACCACTACCCGTGTACAGCACCTTAAATGAAGACGAATACCGTCTTTCCCAATTCAAGTGCAGTGTGACAGTGATGTTGCAGAGGACTACCTAAATTGGGGTTCTACCGCAGCAATCGTATCGCGCTAAACCATCAATAGGAAAGTTTGTTATCTCCAGATTGTCCTGCGCTGTGATGGAGGCCGGTCTAACTTCCTTTCCGGTCAAAAACAGCAGACTTTTTCGTAGGAGGAAAAAACAGAACACTTTCATTGATATGAAATGTTTTACATATGCATACATCTTGATCACTTCATGTTGAAAACATTGATATAAACAGAAATCTTCTGACAGGCTAAGGACTTTCCCTGTAACATAATCGACAAAACAGACTCTCCCACTAAAGAGAGAATAAGAACATGAAGCTCTTCAGACTGACCAAGGATCCCTGTTACACAATCGGCTTAAAAATTGAACTCCAATTGCATCTGAGCTTTAAGATTCTTGTATTGTATTGGATCGTATGTCGAGTCTTCTGGCTGTGCGGTACTGTAAGTGCTTTTTTTTTTTTTCCATGGAAGAAATCGTGTCTGAAGCCGCTCCGCTCTCAGTGATATATAGTCTTGCCTTCAACGTACACTATTACACCATTAAATCTAAATATATGGACCAAACCTCTCCACTTAATTATAATCATATTCATAATCATAATCATATTCATATTACTATTACTAGCCTTTCCACTTAATCATATTTATAATACTAGTAGTTTATAGGTCTGGTTTCATATTTATAATATTAGTAGTTTATATGTCTGGTTGCAAACTGCATTGATCTCTAAAATTTTGTGGTAATCAATTTTGGATGATCTTCCCAGTTAGAACCAATTAATGTGGTCCATCCTCACCACAAGGTGAAGAATTAATTGATCTTAAGGAACCAACTCATGTGGTTCATCCTCACCACAAGGTGAAAAATAATAAGAACATGGATTCATCATGTTAAGCAATAAATAGCATGGATGCATCATTTCCCAGAATTAGCTGTCCAAAATTAGCCTTTGATAAATTAGTTAATAAGATAAGTAAAATATTATAGGGGAGAGTTATTTATTAAAATAATAATATATATTTGATTAAATTAGTAGTTAAGAATAAAATAAATACAAAATATTAAAATATTATATTATTTATTTGAAAGTAGAGTTTAGAAATAAATAAATATTATATTAATTTTAATTAATTAATTAAAGTGTTAATTATTATATATTTATTTAAACTAGCTATTATAAAATATTCTATTCCAATATTTTAATAATTTAATAAACAAATTGAAATGTTATATTAAAAGTTTTTAAATCTATTTTAAAATAAATGTTTTATTTTAATGTTTTTAATAATTATTTAGATATTATCGATTTATAAAATATTATTCGGGGCTAACTTAATTCAAATAAATAAAATAACTAAGGGACAGCCTTAGACATTGTTGTCCTTAAAGCTGACAAAAGTGGGGTCGTCGTCATTTTTGATAAGTCTCACTATCTCTCCACAATGATTGACCATCTTTCCAATAGTGGGAGTTACTTCAAGCTTAAGAAAAAGCTCATTAAATATGTTTCTAAGGAGGTAGCAATTGCTATCAAATCGAGTTTATCTCTTAATCCTCTGTCTCGTAAGCTCATAGAAAGCAATCCCCTTACCCCTAGAATTTATGGTCTTCTAAAGATTCATAAATATGGAGTTCCTTTGAGGCCTATTGTTAACAAGATAGGCGGTCCTACTTATCTTCTTGTTAAGTTCTTAGCTCAAAAGCTTGAGCCTCTGGTAGGCCGCACTGATTCTTTTGTTAAAGACACTACCTCCTTTTTTCAACAGTGGAAAGATATCAAGTTGGAACCTGGAAATTTGTTGGTAAGTTTTGATGTTGTATCCTTATACACCAAAATCCCCATTCAAGAGGCCATTGATATCATCAATCACATCACTGACAAAGACACTGCCAAATTAGTTGAACTATGCCTCACTCAACTTTCTTCAGTTTCCAAGGTGAGTTTTATGAGCAAACTTGCGGTGTTCCGATGGGTTCCCCTCTTTCCCCTATCATCGCTAACTTGTTTATGGAATATTTTGAAACCAAGGCTTTAGCCACATCTCAATTTCGCCCTAAAAAGTGGAAGAGGTTCGTTGATAATACATGTGTCATCTGGCCTCATGGTCTCGAGAAATTAGATCTATTTCTAAACGACCTTAATTCTCAATCGGACTCCTTCAAGCTCATGATAGAGGTGGAAGAGAATGGTTGCCTTCCCTTCCTTGACATTCTCCTTTCCAGGATGGATGATGGTTACATCTGTCACTAAGTGTTTCGAAAGAAAACCCACACGGAACAATATCTCCATGCCAGCGCTCATCACTTTCTAGCTCAGAAATTCGAGTTTCTCAGCACTCTTTCTACTCGTGCTCTAAGAATCTTTAATGATAGCCACCTTGAACAGGGGAAATCTCATCTTCTTGAGGTTTTTAAAAATAATGGGTATAGCATATCTCAAGGCCTCAAGGCCTTTCACAAGGCATGCAAAGTACCAAAAGTTAAACATGCTCATGTTAATACTGTCTCTAAGGTTCATCTCTCGTATATCCAAGGAACCACGGATAGGATTTCCCATATCCTTAGGAAGATTAATGTCTCTTCCTCATTCAGGCCTCTCAATACCATTAAAAATTCTCTGGGGTCCGTTAAAGACCCTATTGACCATAAGGACACGAAGGGTCTCTACCTTATTCGTTGCTCCTGTGGTATTCCTTATAATGGGGAAACAGGTAGGTATATTAAACAAAGAATCCATGAGCATGCTGCAAATATTAGACACAATCGATCCCGCTCATCAACCCTAACTGAGCATGCAGACAAAACAAAACACCATGTATGCATTGAAGAATCCAAAGTCATTACCAGGGTTGATCACTTCCACCATAGGAAGCTAAGGGAAGCAATTGAGATTGAAAGGCATGCCAAAAATGTTAATAGGGATGATGGTTGGAAATTAAGTAAGAGCTGGATTTCAAATCTCACTTCTTGATTCTACCTCCCTTTCTTCTCCCTGGTTATTTCTAGCTTATTTTTAGGTTTTTATTTTATTTGTACTATTGTTTTCTTTGTTCGTTTTCTTATGAATCATTTTTCTTGTTTCCTCTTTTATATTATACATTTTATTTAACCCTCTAGATATTAGTTACTATCGTGTTTCCCCTCTTAACCTTCATTTTTCTCTAATTTTTATTTTTCGCAATATCATTACTAGGTCAGTTTTTTTATTTTTTTATTTTATTTTTTTTACACATAATCGGTTGTTGTTTATATTCCAAAAAAGATAAAATTGAGGAGGCTAAGCTCCTAAATTACAAGGCATTATGCCCGGGAAGCAAAGCAGGGAAATACTACAAGGAAGACAAAATTCCTCTTTGCTTCTGTCATTTCTAATTTTTGGAAAACTTGAACAAGTATAGATTCTAATGAACTGGAATAATAAGAAGCAGAATTTACATTGCATGCTTAATCTATGTTTATATGACTGATCTGGTGAGTTGTAGACTCATCGGGCTTGTTGTCAACTTCAGCATTCCTTAGGCTTGAAGAGCTAGTGTTGGGAGCATTTATTTTTTCCATCGTGAACTCCAGAATGTCAATGGACTCCTGGGCATGGCTGCATCTATTGGAGAGATCGTTAAACTATTCCTGAAGTGAAGAAACTCGATGGAGAAAAAGATTGAGGTCGGCCTCATGCTTCTCGCTAGTGATTCGGGCATTAGTGTCGATTTTAGCATCCAAAATCTTTTGATGAGCACGGATTTGTTCCAGCTCTACTTGCAGATCAGCGCAGTGGAGACAGTCTTCGCTTCTTGCCATTGAGGGAGCCCGAACTATGTTTTCAATGCTCTGAGGGAGGAGAGCTCTGCGAAATTACAGATCCAACAAGTCTGGGTAAAGGAAGCTTGGAGGAGGAAAGAAAGTGTGAAGAGAAGGGAATCGAAGGCTCAATGCAAAGGAACTGTTGGAAGTTAACGACAGGAGGAGCGAATGCTGCCGGGGAAAAGAGGAGATGCGGAAATGAGGGAAGGAGAGAGCAATTAAGAAGGCATGATCTAACAAGAGGTCTGACGAGGGGCTAAGGGAGAGGGGGGTAGTGATCACGATAAAATCACGAGGAAGATCACGAGGGAGGAAAGGACGAGCCAGAACAGCATGGGCGATGGGACAAAATTGAGAAGAGCGGATAGATTCCAGAGATTCTGCTGAGAGGTCATGATGTTGTTGACTGTCAAGGCAGATTCAAGCAGTGGTATGGTCCTGACTCTTCTTAAAGACGTTGCGGGAGTCAGTGTCAATTGATTTGTTGAAGTTCGTTCTGAGCATTGAAATGTTTCTGACCAAGGAAGATATTGTTGGGATTCAACTGAGTTGCATAGAAGATTGCCTATGGGTCTGCTACAAGCTCTATTGGCACAAGTGTCAGCTTCCTTGTTGAAAGTTCGAAGAACATGGATGTAGAAGCACATTGGAGGCATTTCGGTTGTGGACCATTAGACCGGTGATGGCAGTTGACTCACCAAAGATCATTGCTATGTTAATTCCAAGTTTTTGAAGTTGGACAAGCCCTTGGTAAAGAGCTAGAGCTTCAGCCTTATTGTTGGAGAGGGGACCTAACCCCCATTCATAAGTGGCTTTGATATCTCCGTCGGAATTATAGATGACTCCGCCTACCCTTGTTGTTCCAGGGTTAGATTTGGAGGCACCATCAAAGAAGAGATAGTAGGAGTTGTTGTTTCTGATCCAGGTTGAGAACTCCTCTTCTTTCAATCTTACTTTCCAACTATGACTAGAGTTTTTGAGTTGGCTGCTGATGTTACTTCCACTCTAATTACTGCTACTTTTATTTAACAAATGGCCTATGAAGTTCCTTTCTTCAACACAGAGGCCAGCGATATCAATTTGCTTCTGATTTTTAGCTGAGATGGTTTCTAAAGTAAGACTCCTTGCCTTGTTACAAAGTTTCCTTGTTATGGTTTCTTTATCTCTGAAGAACATGTGGTTTCTTGCTAACCAAATGTTCCACAGAAGAGAATAGGGAAGAGTATCCCAAACCCTTTTGGCTATGTTGTTCTTCTTTTGTTGCCATGGATAGCTCTTCTTCCAAAGGTGCAGAACTTCTCCAATAGAGTAATGGGGGCTCCAGGGGAGATGGGCGTTGAAGGATATTTCTTTCCAACAGGAAGTGGCAAAGGGGCAAGTGATAAAGAGATGCTGGATGGTTTCTTCAGCAGCTTGGCAGTTTGGGCAGCAGGAAGGTCCAATTATGCCTCACTTTTGAAACTTGTCAGAAGTGAGGATCTTCCCTTTTAGGAGATCCCAAATGAAGAATTTAATTTTTGGGATGGCCTCAGACTTCCAGATAGTTTTCCAATGCATCCAAATGGGTGTGGGGTGTTTGCTGCTACAAATATACTAATGGACAACTTGAATTGTGTAATTCAAGCCCGAAGGATCCCAACGGAAGTTGTCGATACTGTTTGTTTTTAATAGGAGCAATACTATGAAGGTGAGCTTGGAGAATAGCAAAACTTGCCTTGAGGTCTATGGGTATGGCTGGAAAGGTCCATCCCATCCAAATTTGAGATTAGGTATCTCATTGAGAAATATGATCCAAATAATGAAGCCCTATGTTGTCAAAGAAGGAGAGAATTTGATCAGTTCCAGGTTGGGTACTAATATGCTACTGTCCCATAATTTTATCTACTCCAATTTTGATATTGGTGCCGCCCTTGGGAACTTTAGAGATGTTTTGGGCCAGAAAAGAGATTGCTTTTTGCACAATCTCCAGATTTTGGAGGAAGCTCTGTTGGGGACATCGTAATCCAAGAGGTGCTATCTTGGATAGTTTAGATATTTGGCCTCCAACACTCTTTTCCACCAGGTGGAATGGCTGCTAATGAATCTCCAAATGATCTTGCCACCAAAAGCTAAATTTAGGAACTTGGGAGATCCAATTCCTAGGCCTCCACGATCATGGGTTTGAATGACATGCTTCCAACTAACAAGATTGAACTTCTTTTTTTCATTTCCCCCCCCTTGCCAAAGGAAGTGGTGGAGAACGATTTCCATTTTATGATGGAAAATGGTAGGAGCTTGCAGAAGCGTAAATTGGTATAAGAGTAGAGAAGAAAGACCTGTTTTCAAGAGAACAAGATGGCCTGCTGGATTGAGCCAAGTGGAACGCCATTGCTGCACTTTCCTTTTCATTTTATCTATGATGGTATCCCAAACTTCAGTTTTAAGAGGACCAAGACTCACTGCCATGCCCAGATAAGTGAAGTGCTCCCAGTCTAATTTGCAAGGGACCCCAAAGGTGCTAGTGATGTTATGGAGGACTTGAGTTGTAGTGTTCCAACCATAGATGCAGCTTTTGAGTTGATTGACCATACCTCTTGAGTAGCTCATGCATTTTTCCAAAAGGGCTTTGAAACAGTGGGCTATTATATTGGAGGCTCCTCCTATTAACAGAGTATCATCAGCAAATTGAGAGTGATTTATGTTTTTGACCCCATTCCCAAATTTAATGCCTGTGATGAGTCTGGCCCACTGATTATAGTCCAAAGCTTTACTAAAGGATTCAGCCATCAATATGAACAGATAATAAGAAAGGGGGCAGCCTTGTCTTAGCCCTCGAGAGGATTGGAAAGAAGGTCCAATTCTGCCATTAACAAGAGGAGAGATACAAGGACCTGAAATGTAAGCTTTGATGAGATCAAGGAAGGGTGCAACAAACCCCATTTTCTTTAGAACAACAATGAGGAAAGAATGCCTGACTCTATCGAAGGCATTGGCCAGGTCCAATTTCAGAATAAAACCTTTTTCCTTTCTAGAATGGCTAGAATGAATAGCTTCTTGGACAAGGAGGATTGAGTCAGAAATTTGCCTGTTGGTCAGGAATCCTCCTTGGTTTTCAGAGATGAGAGAGGGGAGGAGAGGTTTGAGGCGAGAAGCAAGGATTTTGGTAAGGATTTTGTAAGAAGAATTTCAAAGAGAAATGAGTCAAAATTGAGAAAAAGATGAAGGTCGGTTCTCTTTGGGAAGAAGATCGAGATGGGTGGCATTGGTGAAACCTCCAATTTTGCCCTTACGTTGAATCCATTTTATCATTTTGACTAGATCTTTTTTAAGTATTCCCCAATAAGCTTGGTAGAAGCAGATGAGGAAACCATCTAGGCCAGGAGCTTTATCTAGTTGGAGTGTCCAAATAGTTCTTCTTATTTCTTCTTCTTCAATCTCCATGATCAAGCTATCATTTATTTCCTTGCTGATCTCAGTGGAAAGATATTGCAGCAAATCTGAGTAATCTTCCTCCTCTTTCGTTTCTGTTAGGAGAGCGTTGTAGTGTTCTGAAGCTGCCTTTCTAATAGCACCTTGAGTGGTTTGTAGATTTCCTTCTACATCTATGATAAATGTAACATTGTTCCTTATTTTCCGGATGGTAGCCTGCTTATGAAAGAAAGCAGAGTTTTTATCTCCTCCTTGCAGCCATAGTTTCCTAGATTTTATTCTCCATTTCTGCTCCTCCTCTCTATTGGCGCAATATATCTGGAAGTATAGTTCGCTTTCACATTATTTGTCTTCCTGTAAGAGTCTGCATTCCTCTATTATGATGTGAGTGTTTTCCAATTTGGTTTTTATCTCTTTTTTTTCCTTCTCAGGCTCCGTGTAGCATTTTTTTGCCCATTCCTTTAAGGCGTATTGGTCCTTTTTAGTTTGTTTTCCCATATGTATCCTAGTGATCCTTCTATGTGCTGACATTAAGAGCTTTGAACGATCTCTTTGACTGCTGGGATGCTATTCCACAAAGGGTTGTATTTGATGGGAATGGGCCCTAAGGGGCAGTGGGCTTCGAGAACAAGAGTTGTGGGGTAATGATCAGAAGCAGAGAAGGGTAGGATGGTGGCATAAGTAGTAGAGAAGGAGGAGAGGAATGTGACATTCACCATAATTCTATCCAGCCTCTCCATGATATTGCCTTTACCCAACCTAGGATTGCTCCAGGTGAACCTTCGATTTTTTGGGACATCAATAAGATCGTGATCCTGCATGATGGTCTCCAACTACGTTCTGTAAGGATCAGGAGAAAAGCAGCCTCCTCTTTTCTCATTGGAATGTAGTATGAGATTGAGGTCTCCCCCGAGAATAATATTGATGCTTTCTTCTTCATCTATATTTGCTTTGAGGGCAGCCCAACACTACTCTTTATCTTTGTAATGGTTTGGTGCATAAATGTTATAAATGATTATCCTTTGGCTATCTGTAGTGTTCTCTAGAACGGTTTTTATCCAATGCTAGCTGACTGCGTTTGTGATGAGATTCCATATACTGTGATTCCAGAGGATTGCGATTCCCCCGGATGTGCCCCTTGACTCGCTAATGCTGCCATTATATTTCTTTTGCTGACCAATGATTCCTTTCATTTCTTGTTGTCCTTGTTTTGTTTCTTGTAACAATAGAATTCTAGGTTTCTTGTGTTTTATAAGATCTTTTAAGGAAACTATTTTGGAGGGGTGCCCTAGTCCCCTACTATTCCAAGATAGAACTTTCATCATTGAGTGTGAGTGGTGCAGAGGGTTGCTTGCCCTCCTTGCTCCTTGTGTATTATTTCTTTATCATATTGCCCCAAGATGTATGACTCTATGGGGTTCTGAGTGCCCATGGCAATATCCTTCTGAGCGTTTTCATCTCTCTACTGCTTGGCAGACTTCCTTCGTAGGCCATGTTTTTTTTGTATATCCATAGTTGCGCCATGCTCTTTCGAAGAACTGTTGGTAAGTCTAGAAGAGGGTGGATCTAGGGAGAGGGAGGAGGAGATAAGCAGGGGGGGGAGGGATCAATGGCATCAGCTTGGGGCAAGGGAGTGGGATTGTCTTCAGGGGGGAAAGAATAGAAAAAGGATTGGATGATGAAGGGGGAGGGGGAGGATGGGCTGGAGAGGGAAGGGAGGAGTTAGAGAGGGATGAGGTGGAGGGAATGGAAGGATTATGATTGGGAGGGGCAACTTCAGGGTATGTCTTGGAGATGGGGGTTGTCTTCTTTTTCTTAACTGTTTCCCATTACTCATCTTGTGAAACATTCTCTACATCAACTAATTTAGAACAACGATTGGAAAAATGGCCATATTCGTGACATACCTTGCATTTGAACGGGGTCTGCTCGTAGTCCAATTGTTGAATGTGAGTCTAGTTATCCACTTTGAGTTTGATGGCCTTAAGAAGGCCTTTGCCTAGATCAAATTCTACACATATGCGAGCACAAGCTTACATATTATATTTCGACTCACTACGATCAAAGAATATTCCAACAGCATTCCCGATAGCTTGAACCGATTCGTCTCCCCAACAGTGGAGGGGAAGGTGAGGGAGCCGAACCTAGACCGGAACAACGCTTGGGACATCCAATTCGGGATCGAAATCCAGAGTCCATTTGTTGAGGTATAGGCCTCTGGAATTCATAAAATATGGTTCGTTTCTGAAGATTATATTGTTGTCTTCTCTCGACTCGAAATGGAAGGTGAAATACCCTTTCCCGCAAAAGCAGATGGAGATTTTGCCTTGTATTTTATCAGACCAGTTTCGTTCAACCCATCTTTGCACTATCTTCGGAGATTGCCAAAGGCCAGTAAATTGTGCAATGAGTCCTCGTTCAACTAATGAAAGGGCGGCCATACGAGGAAGAGTTGGAGGTAGGTTGACTTCTTGCAGAACATCGAGCTTCTTTACAAACTTGGAGAGAGTTGGGCGAGGTTGTTGAGGGGGTAAGGATTTAACCAAGGTAGAAAAGGCCTGTTGGGCAGAAGCCGCCTCCGGTGAAGCTTCCGGAGGGGCCATGGCTGAGAGCCGAAGGCCAAGGCGAGATTAGAAGCAGTTTGACCTAGCAAGGGAGAGCAGGGCGTGCAATGTTGACTTGTTTTTTGAACCGACATCATTACTAGGTCAGTTAATATATCTAATATATGTATATAACTTTTTATATTTAATAATAATAAGTAACCTCTTTTCCATTTTTATATTTTAATTTATAGAACCATTTCTTAAACTATAACTTGAGTTCTATACCTTGATCTTAAGTATATTTTATTTATTTGAATTAAATTAACCCCAAATAATATTTTATAAATTGATAATATCTAATCAATTATTAAAACATTAAAATAAAGTATTTACTCCAAATAAATTTAAAAATTTGATTAAAACATTAAAATAAAATATTTACTCCAAAATAAATTTAAAAATTTAAATATAACATTTCACTTACCTTATTTATTAATTATTAAAATCCTTTCGAGAACATCCATTTTGAATTGAAATATGGTCGAAATGATGGATTCGATATAACATTCTATGGCCATCTATGCATGCAATCCACATGGAACGTTTTACTGCAGACTTGACATGGCATTGCAAGATATCAAACAAGGAGATCATGTTTCTTTGGCAGATTCCAATACCGCAAAGTTATGAGTGTACAATGTTTCACACCTTACACACTTGGCGGTCAAATCTTCAAAATGGCACTCTCAAACTTCCACGTTGGTCAACGATTTTTACCATACGGAGCCAGATGGCCAAACAATTTGTCTTCCTAGACCTTGAGCAAAACCTTGGCCAAAATTGAATGAAATGACAAATTAACCCAACTTCCAAAATCTCAATGTGGAATTTTTACGTATTGAGTGAAGATGAAAAGGAAGAAAATCACAAACATCTTAGCCACGATCCTGCCATGAAAAGTTATTTTCAAATCTTTCCAACAAGGTTTCTTCATGAGATCACTAAGAATCTTATGTGTACCATTATAATCGGGCTAGAACTCCACAAATCATTTCAAACCAAAATGCACATCAAAAATTTTGATTATATGATTTATTTTGATGAATTGAATAGTAAAAGGTCAAGTTAGTATGTGGGTAGTTTCGAAAATGCATGCATCCCATGATGACTATTAATAATTAGTCGATGGTTATTACAGTGATAGGCATCCCTCATATTGGAGTTGGGCACTTTAATCATTTTCTTAATTAATCTTTTTGATCGGATGGCCTAAATTGAAAGATGCCAGTATATTCTAGTGGTTGCCACTAGATCAATGGATAGAATTCACACCACTAACTTACTTGCATGTCTAAATCACATGTTTAAAGCATACTTAAATTAATTTTTACAAAGAATGATTAAAAATTTATTGTACCTCTTGTTGATAACCACGTATGTTCATTAGCGAGAAATGTATTTAAAAACTATATAAAAGATATATTCAAACCAGCATTGATTCTAAAACATATGTTTGTTTACATTCTTAAACTTATGTCTCTTCAACCATTTGCCAAGTGTTTTTTCAGCACTGAGAAATATATTTAAAACAAATTATAAAACAGATATTCAAACCCGATTTTGAAACGTATGTCTATTCACATTCTTAAACTTATGCCTCTTCAACCATTTTCCAAGTGTTTTTTTCCAGAGAACAGGTGTCCATCAATTTCACCATTCCACCCATTGTTCCATTAATCCACAATTGAAATAACTCTCCCACTCCATGCCCGATAGAATAACAACGCCAATCCATCTTGAGCATTTCAAATTGTCATTAAATATTTATTGTGCTTATTATTCATTACCATCCCATATATTATAATCAAACACTCTGTGGATGCATGCATTTCTTTGTTAGCACTTAGGGTTGTTGGAATTGTTGAAGGATTACTGGAATGCTGGAAGGATTACTCTAAAGATTTGAAGGGCTTCTCTCGGCTTCTATCTGGTGAAAAAGGTGACAAATCTTTCATAGCCTTCCTTTTCTCTACCTACTATTTTTTCATGTTTCAGCATTGGAGAAACCCTTTCTTAGTGATTGCATTTTTAATTGTTCCCATCCTCTCCCAATTGTCTCTGATAATTTGGTGTAGTTAGTGTCTGATTGAATTATTTCTTAAATTCTGATGTTAAATTTCATTACATGAAGGAAATAAGCAATGCAAGAGTTTGGGAAATGAAGTAGTTGTGGAGAAGGTGCGGAGAATCAAGTATGATCGAAGGATTCATAATGGATAGACAATAAAAGCCACCATCTCATCTTACAAGTATTTACACATTTTCCTTCCGCAATATTTTTCCACTTTGATTCAAATGAGATGACTAGCCTGTAGAAAAAAACAAGGGAATCGAATGTGTATAAATTCTCCATGATATGACTAGCCCGTAGAAAAAACAAGGTTCTAGTCCTTTTTCTAAACACTCTCCCAAAATTTTTAATGGTTTAATCATTTTGTATTTAATTTTCGTGGGTGTAGTTTACGCATGACAGATCTTAAAAGACACTATTTAGGCTGTGGTTTTTTTTTAAACATTATGGTCTAATAATTTTATATATACTCTACCCTGCATCACATTTACACTCTCAAAGTCTCAAAGTTTTTTGTTGATGGCAGATGAAGAATCACTGCAAGAAGCCAATGTTATTGAGACTCCAGCCAACCATCAATTATTATAAGACTTTAATTACCTTGTTCCACAAGGTGCATATTTTAGGTTTAGGTTAAAGTAATAAAGGAACGTTATAATGGAACTTGCTATTATATTATCAAACCACTTTCTGCATTTTGTATTTGGTTTCACTCATATGAAAGCATTGTCTTCTTTTTAACCCACGAAAATTTGGAATTTTCACGATGGAAAACTACACATTGGTTATTTGATTAGGGTTTACCATCAAACTTTCATGGTCTTTTGGTCTTTCATTGTTATTAAAATCCCTGAAGTTCCCAAGTGTTTAAGTTTTGCTTAGTGGACCATATGTCTAGCTGTAGTGTATCTCGATGTTTATTTACGAGGTAGTTGTTGATCCATTCACTCTATCATTAATGCCATTAATTGGGAAAATATGTTTCAGGGATTATGAATCATTATTTGATATATGGTTTATCATTAAACTTTCATGGTCTTTTCATCTTTCATTGTTATTAAAATCCCTAAAGCTACAAGCGTTTAAGTTTTGCTTAGTGGACCATAAGTCTAGCTGTAGTGTATCTCGGTGTTTATTTACAAGGCAGTTACTGATCCATTCACTCTGTCATTAATGTAGGCGAAAACAGTGGCTTAAGAAATCTCAACAATCACCCTGTTGTTCACCCTTTTTACACAATTCTGCCTTTTTCTTTTAGAATCGGAATGCCTTTGGAACAAGGCCAAAATAATGCATTTGTGCTTTATAAATAGAAATGTCTGCGATTCATCGGAGATCACGAACTAACTGAACCGACGGTCTAGATTAAATCGCAACTCGCAAGTCGCAAGTCACAAGGGTCTTGATCCGGAGCTTCCCTTTGTTAAAGTCCCGATGTCATTTATCGCACTAATCGCTTATCGACAATCGTTGCTTCCCCCCTGCTTAAGGCCTTATCGCCCCCACTCAAATGTTCCGATGTGATATGCTGGCAGTCTCTTTATTTACTTTAATATAATAATCATTTTCATATATTTATTAGATTAATAAATTCATCATATTCATAGTAATATTTGAGAAAGTTGTTTACATCGTTTTTCATGTTGTTCATTTTACTTATTTATCTTTTTAAGTGCCCTATTGCTCTTTTCTTTGCAACAGACCATTCAAACATAAACAGTGAGTTATATGAACCAATCATTCCAAATCATTTCTATAGCTGGTTCGTATTGATATTAATATTCTGGATTCATATTACATCATGAAATGAAAAAATGAAGGTTTTGAATATTGGCCATGGTTTTATTCTATTTGTATAGTTTTTTCTATCGCATTTTCAAATGAGGCTTATATTTGTAGAAATTTTTATATCGTTTGGTTCAGGTAACACTAGATTGTTTTTTTTCATGTAACACTATAACATTGATTTTTTTAACATAAATAAAAATGGGGTGTTATGTTTTATGTGTGTGTGTATATATTATATATATATTTATATATATATATATATATATATATATATAATAATATATATATATGCTATTTATTTGTTCATTTGTCTTTATTGATTTTGCTTTTGTTTTTGTGTCTTTCAAATGCAGATATGGACAATAACGATGTCATATATTATTCCAAAGCAATACGGGATATTGTTGGAGCTATAAGCTTTCTTTCCTATCTTCGTAACAAGTTTCATAGAAAACAATGGTTCCACCCTGCATTTCTTGATGATCATATTTGTGAGCTAGATCAAACAAAAACACACGTAGAATACTTGAAACATGTGCACCTAAGGGAGTCTGGGAGGAGAACAAGAAGGAATTGGTTGGAAAGTGTTAAGTATCATGATCATTATCCCGTTGATTTGAATTGGCATTGCTTTTGTCATCGGTTTGGTTGTGTTTTGGAAGACGCCGCTCCATAGATGACTTTTGAAACATTGTTTGAACTTCAATTTTGTACTAGAATTATTTGATGTAAAGAAAACGAAAAATATATGTTAAGATTCAATGTTCTTTCTGTGGTTGCAACGTTGGTTAAATTGATTATTTTAAACACTAATGTTGTTTTTATGTACAAAATTGTATATCTATGGTCTTAAAATGTCCTATTATGTTGTTCTTCTTTATATCCAATGTGTGCAATTTAGATGTGTTTTTTTTCATTTATGTTGCTTTGCTCCAATGGGAGTGTTACTATTTTATATATTTCTCTTGCATTTCTTATTGTTGTGTCTTTTGTGTAGATCCCTTCACTTTGTTCACGTCTTTCATAAATGAAAACACTGTTTACATTTATAATGTTATTGTTGGGATTTCATGTTCTAGGTGTTTATATCAATATTCTTGAGATTTATACTATTAATACATTCATGTATTGATATCAATGTATCTATGGCTTAAATTCTATTTATTGTTTATAATGTAGTGATATAAATGTGTTAATATTAATGTAATGATGATTTATCATGTTTTGGTGCTTTATGGTTTGCAATGTGGTTCTTATATTGGTTTTGGTTTATGTTTTTTATTATTTTTTGTGTTATAGCATTATTTATGTTTATATATTGATGCCATGGATTTAGGGCTTAGGTTCGGTTTACTATTTCCTTGGGTTTATAATATTAAATGATTAGGTTTATTTGTTCTTTAAGTTTGTAATATTAATAATTTCTTCAGTTTATCATTTATTCCCTTTGTTTTATTAATCCCCAATATTAAGGTTTAAATAATAGTCCTAAGGTTTAATATTAATCGCTTACATTTACATTGTTTATTCCTTCAATTTATTGACATGCTACTTTCATAATATTAACAATCCATAGGGTTTATTGATCCATTAGGTTTATAACATTCATATTCACGTGGGTTGATCAATCCGTTGGGTTTAAAAAATTAATTCCTATTAATCCCTTGCCATTTTTTATCCCTTTGGTTTCTAATATTTTTGCCTTGGGTTTATTAATTCCCAATGGTTTATAATATCAAATTATTGGTTTTCTTCGTTCTTCAACTTTTTAATATTAATAATTCCTTGGGTTCATAATCCCTTGAGGTTTTATAGTTAATCCCTTGGGTTTATTATTTCTTTAGGTTTATTATATCAATCCCTTGGGTTCATTATTCCTTTGGGTTTATAATATTAGTCCCTTTTGTTTAATAATATTTCCTTAGGTTCATAATCCCTTGGGGTTTTAGTATTAATCCCTTGGGTTTATAATATCAATCGCTTGGGTTTATTATTCCCGAGTCAAACATGGTTTATTATAATGTCGACCATGGCCCAACATGGAATTGTGATAGGAATTGTCTCAATATGTAAATCAATGATGGTCGATCATGTTTATTTTAATGTTTATAATATTAGTCCCTTGGATTTAATATTATTCCCGTGGGGTCTTAGTATTAATCCCTTCATTTTATTATTCCTTTGGGTTTCTAATATTAATCGCTTGGGTTTATTATTCCCTTAGGTTATAATATCGATCATGGTAAACTATTGTCAATCATAGCCAACCATGCATGAATGTCACATTATGACAAGGATTGTCTAACCATGAAAATAAATAATAATCCTTTGGGTTTATTATTCCTTTGGGTTTACTATATCAATCCCTTGGGTTTATATTATTAGTCCCTTTTTTTAATAGTATTCCCTTTGTTTCATAATCCCTTGGGGTTTTAGTATTAATCCCTTGGGTTTATAATATCAATCACTTGGGTTTATTATTCCTGAGTCAAACATGGTTTATTATGATGTTGACTATTGTACCTTAAGAAACCAATTTCCTGGTTGTAGAGAAATTGTGCTTAAGACATTAATAAATATTATTTACTGTCACTTATTTGTCACTTAGATATATGTTGTGTTCTCAAATGAAGGACCCGGAGACTTGGTTTTTAACCCTTAATACATGTATGACAAGAACATCTTAGAATGTCATTTGTTGTTAGATACAAATGATGAATGAAGAAAGCTTGAAGAGGAAATTAAAGATAATATGCTGGTCTTTCACAGAAACTACTATCTATAACTTAGAAGAATTATGAAAATGAGAACTGAATCATAGACAATATGTTGTTTAACACAGAAACTACTATTTATGACTCTTAGAGAAGTTAAAGATAATATGCTGGTCTTTCACAGAAACTATTATCTATAACTTAGAAAGGAAGGTGAAAACTTCAAGTATAGGAGCGCTCGTTTAAGGAATTTTAACTTTATCTACATAAGCAAATAAAGACCCGCAACTTCATTACTATACTTGAAAGAAGAAAACATAAGATGACACATAACTAAGAGGGTTACAAAATTATACCCAACGATTCATGGAAAATTTTGATTCTTTCATTAATCAACAATTATACCAGGAATATAGTGGCCTAGTCTTTGGGTCCTCCAAAGTTCGAACCCCTTCTTTGTAAATTTTCCTCCTTTTATACATTTGTGAAATAGTTACTGATCTTTGAAACTGTCAAACTATTAAACTGTTTCCCTAACTACCTGAATTAAAAACTATTACAAGATTTTACAAAGGGTAAAAGATACCTCTAAGAACATGAAATAACAGAAACATAACTGAATTTAGAAGAGGATGATAACCACTGGCTTGTGTTAGAAAATTATATATTACAGAGCACTGGAACACATAGAATATTGCATAAATATAAACACATAAAACACATAAAACCAAAGAGACACAGATATACGTGGTTCACCCAGTTTAGGCTACGTCCACCTCGAACAACCAATTTCTTCTTTCTATTATCCAGCAAAATGAAGAGACACAACCTACAACAGATCCGCTGTAATATCCTATGTTTTCTCTCACAGTCTCACCTCTCTGTTTCTTGCTCGGAGAATACACATCTATTACATAGCCTCAATACAATGCCCTCATGCAAAGAGAGGGGTTGCCTTCTAGGGAAAAAAAACCTAAACTAAACATAAGTTCTACCGTCAGATCATGTGCCTAATGAACAACCCAGATTGACTAGAAATTACTATACTTTTACAAGTCCCCCTCGCACCCCCTCACGTGGAGTGGTGTACAAACTTCCTGGGGTATACATTCGGCTAAAACAAAGACCTCTAAATAATCCTGCTCCACACCCAACAATCTCCCACTTGGAGAATGATTGTAGCAACTCCACTGTTGCTTCATTTGTTGGACAATGACTCCTCTTTGGACCTAGTTGTTTCTCATCTTTATCGTCATCCTTGAAGACCAATTGAAACTGAGCATATTCTTAGTTTCTCCCTAGTTCCAACTTTTGTTAGCATATCTGCAGGATTCTGGCTAATGTGTATCTTTTCCAGCTTCAACTCTCCATCTTCCAACACTAATCATATGAAATGGTACTTGAGCTGTATGTGTTTAGTCCTGGAATGAAATGATGAGTTTTTTGCAAGATGAATGGCACTTTGGTTATCACTGTATAACGTGCCCATATCATGCTTCTTACCCAATTCACCCATAAACCTTTGTAGCCAAATCATTTCTTTACTAGCCTCTGTAGCAGCAACATACTCTACTTCTGTTGTTAAAAGTCAACAACACTTTGGATTTTTGAACCCAACTGATAGTTGTCCCCCTACAGTAAAAACATATCCTTAGTGCTCCCCTGTTATCTCTGTCACCTGCCATATCTGCATCAACATATCCCTGTAAAGAAATGTTTGAACCACCAAAGAATAATGCTTGATTCTGTGGTCCCTTTCAAATATCTGAGAATCCATTTCATTGCCATCCAATGTTCCTTTCCTGGATTGTTCATGTACCTGCTTACAACTCCCACTGCATGTGCAATATCAAGCCTTGTGCAGACCATTGCATACATTAAGCTTCCAACTGCTGATGCATATGGAACTTTAGACATATAATCCATGTCTTTTTGGGTCTTTGGGCACATTTCCTTAATAAGTTTGAAATGGCTAGCAAAAGGTGTACTCACTGGTTTTGCATTGTGCATATTAAATCTTTGCAACACCTTGTGTATGTACTCATTTTGAGACAATGTTAATTTGCGATTTTTCTTGTCTCTAGTTATTCTCATACCGAGGATTTGTTTTGCAGCTCCAAAATCCTTCATTGCAAATGACTTTGCCAATTTTCTTTTGAGCACATTTATTTCCTTCATGTTAAACCCTACAACAAGCATGTCATCCACATACAATAACAATATAATATAGCTGCCATCATTTTGCTTTTTCAAATAAACACAATGATCAGAGTGACATCTAGTATAACCTTGTTCAGACATTTTAAACTTGTCAAATTTTAGATACCACTACCTTGGAGCCTGTTTTAAGCCATACAAGCTCTTCTTCAACCTGCACACTAGTTTCTCCTTCCCTTTCACCGCATATCCTTGTCGTTGCTGCATATATATTTCTTCCTACAAATCCCCATGGAGGAAGGTTGTCTTTACATCTAACTGCTCAAGATGCAAATCTTCAACTGCTACTAGACTTAAAATAGTTCTGATTGAAGTCATTTTAACAACAGGAGAAAATATTTCATCAAAATCAATACCTTTCTTCTATGCAAACCCCTTCACCACTAGTCTAGCTTTGTACCTCTGTTTCCCTCCATCTTCTTCCTTCAGCCTGTAAACCCATTTATTCTTCAATGTAGTTTTTCCTGCAGGCAACCTTACTAAGTCCCAAGTTTGGTTATGCATTAAGGAGTCCATCTCTTCTTCCATGGCTAGCTCCCATTTCTTCCTACTTTCAACCTACATTGCTTCTTCATAACATTCAAGTTCACCAAAATCAGTCAACAATAAATAATATAATGAAGGAGAGTATCGTTCAGGGGTTATACTTATCCCGGTAGATCTTCTAACACCACTTTTAGGTGTTTGGGGTGCTTGTTGATGTTGTTGTGGTTGCTGATTATTATTATTTTCAGGCACCTTACTTTTTCAGTGATATCATCAAGAATTGTGTATTCCATGTTTTCTTTTTCATGTTTCTTTTCCTACAACTGATTCTTATACAAGACCTTTTCATTGAATATTACATCTTTGCTCCTAATGATTTTGTGATTTTCATAATCATATAAGCGATAACCAAAATCATTAACACCATATCCAATAAAGATACATTTCTTTGATTTTTCCTCAAGTTTTATTCTATTTTCTTTATTAATATGCACAAAGGCCTCACAACCAAAAGGCTTTAAAAAAAAGTAGTTTACTTTTTTACCTGTCCATGCTTCCTTTGGAACACCACCATCCAAGGAACTTGAAGGCCCTCTGTTTATTAGATAAACAATAGTATCTACAGCATCTGCCCAAAATTGTAAAAGCAATCCTGCATGCAATCTCATGCACCTTGCATGCTCCATGATTGTTCTATTCATCCTTTCTGACATACCATTTTCTTATGGTGTTCTTGGAACTGTCTTCTCTCTGCGAATTCCATTCTCTGAACAATACCTATCAAACTCTTTGCTAAAATATTCACCTCCATTGTCTGATCTGAGACACTTCAATTTCTTTCCTCTCTCAATCTCAACCAAAGCTTTCCATTTCTTGAAAGTATCAAATACATCAGATTTATTCTGAATACAATAAATCCAAGTTTTTCTAGTTGCATCATCAATAAAAGTAACATAATAATGAGAGCCACCGAGAGATGATAGCTGAGTAGGTCCCCATACATCTGTATGCACAAGATCTAATTTTTTCGCTCTTCTTTTCTTTCCCGACTCTAAGAAATCCGACTCTCTTCTGTTTTCCATAAATGCAATTCTCACATAAGTCCAAATCAACATTCTTCAAACCCGACAACAAATTCCTTAAGTGAAGAATCTTCATCCACTTCTCACTCATGTGTCCAAGTCTATGATGCCATAATGCTGCATCTGCTCCTTTGGAAGTTAAAGCATTAACAAAGTTAGAAATACCATTGCATAAATACAATGTACCAACCTTTTCGCCTTTTGCTATTACCAAGGCTCCTTTGGTGACCTTCCAAGCTTTATTGGTGAAAGTTGTCACACAACCTTCACCGCCTAACTGCCCTATTGAAATCAGATTTTTCTTTAGATCTGGAACATGCCTTACCTCCTTTAGTAGCCATTGGTTTCCATTATGTTGTTTTACAAGAACCTTACCCATTCCAACAATTTTACAGGGTTTATCATCACCCAAACGAACTTGTCCAAAATCTCCTTGAACATAGTCATGAAAGTATTTCTTATCAGGTGTGGCATGGAATGAGGCCCCTGAATCTACCACCCAGGAATTAGTAATATTTTCTAAAGAAAGAATCAAAGCATCTTGTAACACCTCACCTGTCACATTTTCTTCATGATTTTTTTCTTGTTGTGCATCTCCTTCTTTTCCCTTCCGAGTTCTACAGTCTTTCTTTAGGTGTCCTTTCTTTCTGCATTTCTAGCACACTATCCACAATCTGGACTTGGATTTGCCTTTCCTTGATTTATTGCGATATCCTGAGCTCTTTCATCTTTCCATTTTTCTTCCCCTAGATTCTACACTTAAAGCATTTCCCGATGTTTCATCGGAACTTTTCCATCACATTTCCTCACTAAGGATAGCACCGACAACATCATCAAACTTTAAAGTACTAGATCTAGAAACAGAGTTACCAATGGCCATTACTAAACCATTCCAACTTTCTGGCAATGAGCACAAGAATAACAGAGCTCTAACTTCATCTTCAAAGTTTACCCCTACAGAACTTAACTAACTTGTAACTGTATTAAAATCATTTAAATGGTCTGCAACAGATCCACTTTCCGACATCTTCACATTAAATAACCGTTTCATAAGAAATACCTTGTTTGAGGCCAAGGGTTTTTCATATAGTTTTGCCAATGCTTGAATCAGACCCTCTGTCGTTATTTCCTTCGAAATGTTGAAGGCGACGAACACTGCGAGGCACAACCGTATTGTTCCAAGTGCCTTTCTATCGAGAAGGTTCCATTCTTCATCTGTCATAACCATTGGCTTCTTTGTTTTTCTGATCAATGGTAGGTACAGATATTTCTGTTGCATCTTCCACAGTGAGAAGTTTTGGCCATTAAATTTTTCGACCCTAAACTTACCATCTTCAGCCATTGCTCCCACTCGAACCAGGAACCCTTCTTTCCTGCGAGTTTGTCAGTGAATTAGACCTTCGGCTCTGATACCAGTTGTTAGAAAATTATATATTTCAGAGCAATGGAACACATAGAATATTGCATAAATATAAACACAGAAAACGCATAAAACCAGAGAGACACAGATATACGTGGTTCACCCAGTTTAGGCTATGTCCACCCCAAACAGCCAGTCCTTCCTTTCTATTATCTAGCAAAATGAAGAGACACAACCTATAGTACATCCACTATAATATCCTCTGTTTTCTCTCATAGTCTCACCTCTATGTTTCTCGCTCAGAGAATACACATCTATTACATAGCCTCAATACAATGCCCTCATACAAAGAGAGGGGTTTCCTTCTAAGGCAAAAAACCCTAAACTAAACATAAGTTCTACTGTCAGATCATTTGCCTAATAAATGGACCAGATTGACTAGAAATTACTATACTTTTACAAGGCAATTTTACATTTGTTTTTAGCTTCGGGGGCGTTGCCTCCGAAACCCCGCCAGGGGACCGCTAGCCCCCAGACCCCCCAACCGGGGGGGATCAGCCCCCCCCACCCGAACCCCCGCCCTTGCATGGAGGGGTGTACAAACTTCCTGGGGTATACATCCGGCTGAAACAAAGACCTCTAAATAATCATGCTCCACACCCAACTTCTTGCTCTGTTAATCTGCTGTCGAGTTCCTTTGTATATGCCCTAATGATGTTTAATTCGCTTTAGCCGTAATGAAATTTTTTGACTTGTGTAATCTTGGGCTTATATATGTATCGATCGTTTTGATTGGCCGAAATATAAAGAAAACATACCTAATCGCCTTCCTCTTCAGATTTGGCTCTAACCTTGATTTCCTTCTTTACACAATGAAATTAACGTGAACCTTTGATTAATACAAAACTCAAAAGAGTTAATCTTGCTTTATAAATCTGTAAAATCCGCCTGTTCAATGCTCCGTTGACTTCCACCGCAAATCACAATCGGCCCTTTCAAATGATATATCACCACAAAACTTAACTTTACGCACCCTTAAGCCTCATATGCATAAACCCTTCATATTTGGGCTTTTTCTATTATATACCTTTTAAAATAGAAATATGCCATAAAACATTCCTTTTTCGCTTTTAACACGGGCTCTACACAACTATCGAGGCATACATTTTCCACCGATATAGAACTTTCCCGATAGATCCCCACCGTAGATCTGTGCTTAGTGGATCAGACGGTCTACAAAGATTTTGGGTGGGACATAAACCTGGAGAATACCCTCCCAAAATTGGTAGTTTTCTCTTTCCACGCGGCTACTACATGTCAAACAATAAGTGGGATCGGGTGAGCTCCACTAAAAACCACTTACCATTTTTGCTTCGCCCGAAATCTTGCTTGTAACTTTAAATCCACCTTTCTGTATGCCTTACATACCCAACAGAATTATAAAACACAATATATAGTTTTTGGGTCCAGATCGCCGTCGTAAATCACAATCGACATACCATATACATATATATAAAGCGTTATGCGATGATCGCGGACCCGCCAGGACTTTACAACAAAATATATATATTTCGGGTCTGCCATTGCAAGTCGCAATCGACGGAATCCAATGACCTAGTTCTGCGGTGCATCAAACCCGATGAGACTTTAAACCATGATGTATATACCTTTCGGGTCCAGCCCTTTAACACTTTAACACTTGTTTCTTGTGCGATTCCGCTATGAAATAAATAAATACTTAATGTATTTTAGACTTTGTGGGGGGTAAAGAATATAAAGAAGTTTCATTGAGGTGAACCCCCGATAGTGATATATCTAATAAATAAAGCTAAAAACACAACATAAGCTACAACATCGACCATGGTCTAGCATGGCATTGTCATGAGGATTGTCTCAATATGAAAATCAATGATGGTACATAATGTTTATTTCAATGTTTATAATATTTGTCTTAGTGTTTATGTACGTTGGGTTTATAATATTAGTCCGTTGGGTTTAGTATTATTCCCTTCAGTTCATAACCCCTTGGGGTTTTAGTACTAATCCCTTGGTTTTATTATTCATTTCAATTTCTCATATTA
Source organism: Pinus taeda (assembly GCA_000404065.3). Taxonomy (NCBI): domain Eukaryota; kingdom Viridiplantae; phylum Streptophyta; class Pinopsida; order Pinales; family Pinaceae; genus Pinus; species Pinus taeda. The sequence continues at coordinate 4,072 of APFE030444553.1, read as the reverse complement.
ATCCCTTGGGTTTATTATTCCCTTAGGTTTATAATATCGATCATGGTAAACCATTGTCAATCATAGCCAACCATGGTCAACCATGCTTGAATGTCACATTGTCACAAGGATTTTCTAACCATGAAAATAAATGATGTTTAGTTTAGTGTTTGAAATATTTATATTTGGGTTTACGAATGTTGGGTTTATAATATGCGTCCCTTGAGTTTAATATTATTCCCTTGGGTTCATAATCCCTTGGGGTTTTAGTATTAATCCCTTGGGTTTATTATTCTCTTGGGTTTATAATGTAAACAAGAGTTTACTATTCCCTTAGGTTTTTAATATCAATCATGGTCAACTATTGTCAATCATAGCCAACCATGGTCAACCATGTTTGAATGTTGCATTGTGATAAGGATTGCCTCACCATCAAAATAAACCATGTTTATATTAGTGTTCGTAGTATTTATATTTGGGTTTATAATATTAGTCCCATGGGTTTAATATTATTCCCTTCGGTTCATAATCCCTTAGGGTTTTAGTATTAATCCCTTAGTTTTATTATTCCTTTGGGTTTATAATATCAATCCATTGGGTTTCCCTTAAGTTTATAATATCAATCATGGTCAACCATGGTTGATTCTCGCACTATGACAAGGATTGTCTCATCGTGAAAATAAATCATGTTTATTTTAGTGTTTGTAGTATTTATATTTGGGTTTACCAAATTTGGGTTTATAATATTAGTCCCATGGTTGAATTCACATTTCGACAAAGATTGTCTCACCATGAAAATAAACCATGTTTATTTTAGTGTTTGTAATATTTATATTTGAGTTTACCATATTAGTTTCGTGGTTGAATGTCCAATTTTGACAAATATTGTCTCACCATGAAAATAAATCATGTTTATTTTGGTCTTTGTAATATTTACGTTTGGGTTTACGATTGTTGGGTCTATACTATTAGGCCCTTGGGTTTAATATTATTCCATTGGGTTCATAATCCCTTGGGTTTTAGTATTTATCCCTTGGGTTTATTATTCATTTGGGTTTATAATATCAATCCCTTGGATTTATTATTCCCTTTGGTTGATAATATAAATCATGGTAAACCATTGTTAATCATAGTGAAACATCATCAACCATGGTTGAATGTCACATTGTGACAAGAATTGTCTTACCGTCAAAATAAAACATGTTTATTTTAGTATTTGTAGTATTTATATTCAGGTTTACCAATGTTGGTTTTATAATATGAGTCCCTTGGTTGAAAGTTGCATTTTGACAAAGATTGACTCACCATGAAAATAAACCATGTTTATTTTAGTGTTTGTAGTATTTATATTTGAGTTTAACAATGTTGGGTTTATGATATTAGTCCCATGGGTTTAATATTATTCCCTTGGGTTCATAATCCCTTGGGATTTTCATATTAATACCTTAGTTTTATTATTCCTTGGGGTTTATAATATCAATGCCTTGGGTTTATTATCCCCTTAGGTTTATAATATCAATCATGGTCAACCATTGTCAATCATAGGCAACCATGGCCAACCATGGTTGAATGTCACATTGTGAGAAGGATTCTCTCACCATGAAAATAAACCATGTTTATTTTTGTCTTTCTAATATTTATATTAGGGTTTACCAATGTTGGGTTTATAATATTAGTCCATCGGGTTTAACATTATTTTCTTAGGTTCATAATCCCTTGAGGTTTTAGTATTAATCCTTTGGATTTATTATTAACTTGGGTTTATAATATCAATCATAGTCATCTTTATGTTTCTCTTGTGTTTGTAATATTAATTCCTTGTGGTTCTTGATCCCTTAGGTTTTCAATATTTATCAGTTGGGTTCACTAATTCCTTAGGTTTATAATATTAGTCCTTT